>JAHLSL010013713.1:1431369-1487788 GCA_025920805.1 Petroica traversi
TATTCATTATTTGCGAAAAACCAACACTATAATATGCATTTATAACATTACTGGTTTTGTCTCCCACAAAGGAGGCTGTAATACTTCCTGCGAGACAGGTCACTTCCGAGACTGACTTTTTCCTGGTTTCCTTCTTATCAGAAAACTGAATTAAAGGCAAACCCAGGACAACCACATATGTGAATTGCAAGGAAAAGCAGCAGACAGAAAAGCTCCATTCAGAAAAGATTAATGCTCCGGTTCCCGTTGAGCAATTCCCCAGACAGAGTAGAAGGGTTGATCCTCCTTCTGCTCCTAATGAAGGGATTTCTGGTTTACAGTTATAGGAGTTGGGTAATGAATGCTTCAGCCAAAAACAGAGGGGTCAGGCAGAGGAAAGGGTCGACTGGTTTTCTTGGACTGTGTGGATTCGATGATTTGGCACATCAGACCCATGGGAGTATAAGGTTTTGGTGGACATGGATGCACAGTGTACCTTAATGCCATTAGGGTCCAAGGGGATGAAACCCATCTGTATTTCTAGAATAACAAGGGGAGCCAAACAATTTGTTTGAAGCTGGGGTGAGCCTCACAGGAAATAAGTGACTGAAGTATCCTATTGTGACTGATCTGGAGACTCCATGTATCCTTGGTACAGACTATTTCTGGAGACGGTATTTCAAAGATCTGAAAGGGTAGTGGTGGGCCTTTGGTGTAGCTGCTGTGTATGCAAAGAAGGTTAAACAACTGTCTACTTTGCCCAGCCACTTGCAGGGCCTTCTGTTACAGGTTTTCTCTGTGTTGAAGAGCAGCAGGTGCAGACTGCTACCATGATATTGAACTTGTGGCAATATTGCACCAACCAAGACTCCCTGCTTCCCCTTCATAAGCTGATTCATCAGTTGGAGAGCCAAGGAGTAATCAGTAAGACTCAATCACTCTTGAATAGTTTCATATGGCCTGCAAAAGTCTGGCGGAGGGTGGAGACTAACAGTGTACTATCATGGCCTGAATGAAGTCACGCCATGGTTTAATGCTGCCATACTGGACATGGAAGAATTCCAGTATGAGCTGGAGTTGAAGTGGCTGGTCTGTGGATAAGTGTATGCTAGAACAGGTATGTCTCCAAAGGGACTGCATCCCATGGAGAATCCATGCTAGAGTGGGGGCAAGGCATGGAGTTCATTGTGATGTAAAACTCTATAGCCTGGTCCAAAAGGATCAGGGGCGGAGATTGTAATGGATATATGATTAAACTGTTGTAACTTATGATTTGAGTTGCATGCTAGAAGTAGTACTATAAAAGGGACCACCCGAACTAGTGGTGGATGAGCTTTGCAAAAAGCAGTGCAAGTGCAGCAGTGACACAATCTGAGCTGCCTTTGGTGCCAAATGACTCCACACAATGCACCACTTCTGTTCCAAGTGACCATCATAGGAGAGCCCAGGTTACAGACTAAGTGAACTGAATGGACATTTTATGGACACTTTGGGGGGGGGGGCGCCTAAAGACTAAGGGATTGATATCTGTATGCATACTTGTCACGAATGGGTTTAGGAGTTAAATAAGTCCTTTCCTACCGCCCAGGCCTCTGGCAGCAGGTAGTAATCTTATTGAGACGACCAGCACCTCAAAACCCCCTCCCATTCACAAGTTCTTTTAATAATGACTGATTCTGTCTATTATAGAACAAATTATTTATTAATAGACGGGAAAACTATTGACTATAAGACTTAAAACAAAACTAATACTACACAGGTATAAAAACAAAAAGGAAAAACTTCTAGTAGATTTTATGCAGTGCACAATAAGGTACCTTTGAGTTACAGCTAGCAAAGAAATAGTATAAGCTTAGGATTCAATGTATCTTACCATCCAGTCATTGGTGCAGCACACATCGAGATCCTTTCACTCAATCTCTGGAGAAGTAACCACGAGCCTGCGTCCAGGACTCGGGGAGAAGTCCCTTACACATGGTGTGTGTGTGTATGGAAACTTCTGCTTCAGTAGTAACTCGTGTATCTTTTATAGTATAAAACGGTGTCTCTGGAGTCATCAATTTTTCTTTATCTCTTCCTACACTTGTTTTCCAGATGTTTACCTTTATGGCTTGAGCCTCCTGGTGCCAGAGACTCCTGCTGAGTCTTCAGACCCCAGGGTCATCTCTGGTGTTCCATTAACTCTGTTATGCAGGAAGTGGGGGGAGGGGGGGGTGCCTCTGCCACAATACTAAAGGATGGAAAGGAAGGGTGGTGGTTAATGAAGATGTACTGGATAGTATACAATCCAAACATATTATGCAAATGGTATGGAAAAAGAGATGGAGATAATTTTCTTCATAGCAGCCTGAATGGTGTTCTCTTTTAGATTTGTGACTAAAACAATGTTCATAACACACCCATGTTTTGGCTGAACAGTGCTTGCACAGTGTTGAGGGTTGTATTTTCTCTCCCCACTCTGCCCTATCCCGCAGCAAGTAGGCTGGACATGGATAAGAAGTTGGGAGGGGAAACAGCTGGGATGGCTGACCCCAACTGACGAAATGGATAGTCCATATGATGTGATGTTCTGCTTTGCAATAAAACTGCAGAGAAAGAAGGATGAAGGAGACACATTTTGGAGTTACTGCATTTGTCTTCCCAAGTAACCATTATGTATGATGGAGCCTTGCTTTACTGCAGATGGCTGAATGCCTGACTGCCAGTGGGAAGTAGTGAATTAATTTATTTTGCTTTCCTTGCATACACAGCTTTTACTTTACCTATTAAACTGTCTGTATGTCAGCTCATGAGTTTTTCTTGCTTTTGCCCTTCTGTACATTTGAAGATGGAACTGAGTTGGGTGGAACTGTTGATCTGCTTGAGGATAGGAAGGCTCTGCAGAGAGATCTGGACAGGCTGGATAGATGGGCTGAGACTAATTGTATGAGGTTCAGTAAGGCAAAGTGCCATGTCCTGCACTTGGGTCACAACAACCCCAGGCAGTGCTACAGGCTTGGAGTGACTGGAAAGCTGCCCAGTGGAAATGGACATGGGAATGCTGGTTGACAGCCAGCTGAACATGAGCCAGTGTGTGCCCAGGTAGCCAAGAATGCCAATGGCATCCTCGCTTGCATCAGAAATAGTGTGGCCAGCAGGACCAGGGAAGTGATTGTTTCTCTGTACTTGGCACTGGTGAGGCCACACCTTGAATCCTGGGGTCAGTTTTTGGCCCCTCACTACAAGAAAGACATTGAGGTGCTGGAGCATGTCCAGAGAAGGGCAACAGAGCTGAGGAAGAGGCTGGAGAATAAGTCCTATGAGGAGTGGCTGAAGGAGCTCAGGTTGTTTAGTCTGAAGAAAGGGAGGCTCAGGGGAGACCTTATCACTCTCTACAACTACCTGAAAGGAGGTTGTGGCAAGGTGGGTGTTGGTCTCTTCTCAAGTAGCAAGCGATGAGAGGAAATGGCTTCAAGTTGTTACAGGGGAGCTTTAGATTGGATATTAGGAAAAATTTCTTCACCAAAAGGGTTGTAAAGCATTGGAACAGCCTGCCCAGGGAAGTGGTGGAGTCACTATCCCTAGAGGTATTTAAAGGCATGTAGATGTCTCACTTAAGGATGTGGTTTAATGGTGGACTTGGCAGTGTTAGGTTACTGGTTGGACTTGCTCTTAGAGCTCTTTTCAAACCTAAATGAATCTGTGATTTTATTATTTTCTTCCCTATCCTGCTGAGGGGAAGTGAGCATGTGACTGGGTGTGACCTTAGCTGCTGGCCATGGTCAACCCACTGTAGGACAGCACAGAAAGTTTTGTGTCAGTGATAACAAGGTTATTATTAAAAGCTTCATCCTCTTAAGTATATGGTGCAACTTAACATTTTCTGAAATACACCAAAGGACTCCTATTTTTTTTTAATAGGAGAGGACTATAGCGTAACTATTTTTCAACACCTGACCTCTAGTCATGGATGCACAAATTATTATTCATTCAGTTAAAAAATGGGGGGAAATCGAGGAAAAAAGCCACCAAACCAAACCTATATTTAAAAAAGGAAATGCTACCTAGGGAAATAGGAAAAAAGGTATTATAAAACATTTAATGCATACATGATTTATCCAAATTTTACCTTCACAAATAGAGTAGTGCATTTGTCGAGAGCTTTCTTTGCCATTTGTAAATGGACTGCTATAGCAGATTTTAAATTAATTTACAGCTTATGTCTGAATTGGAGGAGATTGGGCTAGATGCTTTTTGACCATCTATTTTTACTCACTACAATTTTAAAATGAAATTATTCATTAGTTATTATTTTTACAGGACATTGAGATATATTTATGGATGCTTGCAGAAGTCTGTTCAAAACAAGTGGCCAACTAATACCACAATGAGAACAAGAGTTGTTAGGTAAGTTACTTGTCATTTTATGCTGAAAATAATATTTTATTGCCTTATTACTGTCATGCTTCAGTGTGCTTATCAAGTTTTTCTTTTAGTGATAAAAGTTTTTAGTATTTATATAGATTACAAGAATATTTAAAATTATTGTAGTACTGGGGCATGATATCTCAGTTAAGGATCTGCTAGATTCTTAGTCATGTTGGAGACTTGCTAACAGTCTAGTATAGAGGTCAGTATAGCTATACTTAATAGCTCTAACTTTGAATTTACTTGTATTTTGTTAATGTTTTTATTCTAAGATCTTGGGAAAGTGAAAAAGTTCTCTCAAAGTGACAGTTAACCTTTTATATCCTCTATGTTCCTGTAATGCCATCTGGCAGGACTGTGCCTTATCCAGGGACTCCTATGTAGTGTGTATTAATTACTGGAAAAATCTTACACATGCTAAGATAAGTATCCTTTGAAGTGCAGACATAACATGTTAAGGAAACCAATACCTTCTCAGAAAGGTGATTGGACTGTCATTAGATTTCACTGAGGTACTTTCTGCATTGGAATATATAGTTTTCTGCATCAGTGAAGGCTCCCTGTGCTGATCACTTGGAATCAGCATTCATTTTGGAAAATACATACTTTTATGCTGTCCCAATTTTATTTCTCTGCTTCAGCCCAATCATGTTGAAACATTCCAGAGCCTCTGTAAAAATGTTGCAGACTACTGAACCTGACTCCTTTGAACTGGCACAAAGTACAAAAACTCCAGTCTGCATTAATTAATCAATTGAATAAATAGTTCTTCCTTTAACACTATCAGTTTCTAGTGCAGGTCAAAAAAACCTTTGACAAAAATGAGGTCTTGACACTTTTTCTAAATGCTACTGGGGATTTAAAGGTTTCAAAGCCACATCTTTTCTACATTTGCATTACCTTTTTTTTTGCAAGCCTAGCTTTCTAGTAGACCAACATCTGGCACTGATCTGATTTGATAAGGGTAATCTCCCATTGAACAGTCTTCCAGATGATTTGCCATTGGCTCTTGTTTATCACTTTGTCTGGAGATAGAAATGAAGATACGGGAGCCCTTCCTTCCTCAGTTTCAGTTAATGTTACTGTACTTAGTACAGTACCTTCCATGCTTATTTCCCTGTCATTTAGTGTTCATAACAATAGTGACTCAAGACTTTAATGAAGAAAAGTCTTCAATAAAATGCCTGCCAACAGTGTTCTGCAGGAGTTTTGCCTTCAAATTGAGGCTGCTCTTATCAGAGGTGTTTGGGCTAGTCTATTGCAAGCATGTAGAACTTAGAAGCAAATACCATGTCTCTTCCTGTTTCTTCCCATCTCCAGAGAGCACCATGTGGCTTTCCTTAAGTGATACAACTTACATTGAGATTTTTTCTGGGGTCTCTGCTGGTTACTATAAATATTGGGTCCCTTTCTCTCTTAATAAATGGATACTTGTGACTCGTCTCAAGAGTACAGTTTTGTGGGGTTTTTTTGCAGCCTCCAGTGAAGAATATTATCTTTTATTGCACTGGTTTTGGTCCAGGAATAATTACATATTCAAAGACAGGTGGATAGTTTTTAAGTGCCTGGGTAGCTTGTCTTCTGTAAAATTCAGAAAGTGCTACCATTTCAGTTCCTTTGTAAAAGACTATACATAGGTATTGACTCATTCCTAATTTAGTCATCTTGACTAGCGTAAGAAGCAGCAAATTTTTTGGGTCTGAAAGATCCATCTTGGGTTCATATCCCAGTTGTCCTCAGGCCACCTGTCATGGTTTGACAGTGACCCAACGCCAGGTACCCACGAGAGTCACTCACTCACCCTTCCCTGCCACAGCTGGGCAGAGGAGAGAAAAAAAAATTAACAAAGGGTTCATAAGTTCAGATAAGGACCAGGAGAAAACACTTCAAGGGCAAAACAGGCTAAACTTTAGGTTGCAAAGTGAATTTTTTACTAACAGAATCAGAGTAGGATAATGAGAAGTAAAATAAGCGCTTAAAACACTGTTTGTCTCCAGCGCCTACCTCCTTCCCACTGACAGCACAGGGAGACAGGGCATGGGGGTTTTGATCAGTTCATCACCGAGATTTTTTTTTTCCACTGCTCCAGGAGATGAATCCTTCCCCTGTGAGACTGTGGGGTCCCTCCCACGGGAGACAGCTCTCCATGAACTTCTCCAGTGTGGTTCCACTCTCACGAGCAGCAGTCCTACCACACCTGTTGCAATGTGAATTTCCCCCACGGGCAAGCATTCCTCCCAAAACTGCTGCAACATGGGTCTCTCTTTCCATGGGGTGCAGTTCTCCAAGAACAGGCTGCTCCAGCCTGGAAGCAGGGGCCCTCTCTCCACAGGATCTCCCACTGGATCACAGACTCCTCCAGGCATCCACCCGCTCCAGCATGGGCACCTCCCCCACAGGCTGCGGGTGGATCTCTGCATGCCCTGTGTATCCCCATGGGCTGCAGAGGAACAGCCTGCTTCACCATGGTCTTTACCACAGCCATGGTAGAAGCTTCTAGCAGCTTCTCACAGAAGCCACCTCTGTGGCCCCCCACTACCAAGAACCAGACTATGCAAAAACAGCACAACAATTTAGGTTTCTGTTTCATAAGTTCCTAGTTCTGCAGTCAAAAGGAGTACTTTTCCCTAGCTTTCTAGATTGTCTGGGTGGCAGCAATTACTTCTGTGAAGAAAGTAGCTGATCCAGTATTATTCTTCTAGGATACTGACATACTGTTATTAGGAGATGGATTGGTTCAAGCTGAACTAGGGACATGTTGCTGCCAAAAGAGGTTCCATTGTTACTGTGCACTCTTGCTCTTCTTATGTTAACTTGGGGAAATGAGTGGCTGCAGGATGAATTACTTATGGTAGTAGACAGTGCAGCACTTGTAGAAGGCAGGAGATTAAGTGCTCCTCCTTTTTAAATCCAGTGTGGTCTTAGACTGCAGACTTCAGTATGAGTTTACAGTCTTCAGTATGGCTTTGCAGTTAAGCCTTTCCCAGGTAGTTTCGGAAGTTCACCTTAATTGGGAAATCAATATGTCTGGTTTTGTTTTTTGTCATAGTTGAAATCATAACAAGACATTTTTAATTAACAAAAATGGAGCACAAGCAGGTTGTTTTTCATCTCACAAAGATTTCCACACTGACTTAAATGCCTAAAGACTACATAATTTTGCATTAATTTTATGATAACTTTATTATTGAACAAAATAAAATTTCTTTTTTTTCCATTTCAGTGGCTTTGTTTTTCTTCGACTGATTTGTCCTGCTATCCTGAACCCAAGGATGTTTAATATCATCTCAGGTGACTATGCCTCAGACTGAATTAATACTTTATGTAATAATAGGCATGAACTTACTTTAGTGCCTAATTTAGCAAACTAAGTCATTTGAACACTGTGCGAAATCATGTTTATCATCTCACTGAATTGATTTTCTCTCTAAGGCAGCCAGCATACAGTTCTCTCTTAAAGATTAGACAATGCTTATTCCCAATGTCTTGTTTTACAGTAAAAAAAAAAAAAAAGAGCGAAAGTGAATGTTAAAGTGTTTCATAAAGAAAACTGTTGTGGGTTAACCCTGTTTGGCAGATAAAGCAACACAGTCACTTGCTCACTTTCCTCTTCACACTCAGTGGGATGGGGGAAAGAGGAAAGAAAGAATAAAAATAAGAAAATTTGGGAGTCATGATAAAACAAACAAAAAAACCATAAATGTTTAATAAGTAAAGGATAAATGTAATAGAACTAAACAAGTGATGCAAAGGCAATCATACTACCTCCCATGTGTAGACCGATGCCCAGCCATTTCAAAAACAAAAGATGGCTGACACCCATAAAACCCCCCCTCTTTTCCCTTTTATTGCTGAGCATGGTTTTATATGTTATGGAATATCTCTTTGGTTAGTTTGGGTCATCTGCTCTGTTCTGTCTAATCCCAGCCTATTGCTCACCCTCAGTCTATTCACTGGGGGGGCAGAGTGAAAAACAGAGGCAGCCTTGATGCTGTATAAACATCATTCAGCAAAAGCTATATTAGTCTGCTGTCAGTACTGTTTGGTCAAAAATCTAAAACTGCTCTATATGAGCTGCCCTGAAGAAAATTAACTCTGTCCTAGCCAGGCCCAGTATAAAAGCATTATCCTGGGTTTTGATGCTCTCTTTGTAGAGTGCATCTCTATCAGTAAATAAAGTGGTGACAGGGACTATGCCTGTTTGCTAGAACAGAATAACGAAATTGCTATACTGATCTGCAGTACAGTTCTGACTGATAACAGATAGCATTCTCTTAAACGGTTCTTAGATGTGCTTTGGATGTTGACACGCATCAGGGATTGTATCTGAAAGTTGGCATGGATCTTTGTTGTGAATGGTGAGGGCATACATTATTCCATTGCAGTTAGCTTAAGTACCTAGAATTGTTTCTGAGCATTTTAGCTTATGGACGTAGTTGAGGTCTTAGACATGCAACAGCTAGTATGTGTGTTACTGTTGTACCAGGCATAAGGCTGTGTTGATGGAATTCCAGGTTTTAAGCTTTGCTGTGTTCCTTTGTGGTGGATAGACCTTGGCTGGATGCCAGGCATCCACCAAAGCCTCTCTATCACTCCCTCTCATTAGCTGTACAGGGAAAATATAACAAAAGGCTTATGAGTTGAGATAAGGATAGGGAGATCACTCAGCAATTACTGTCATGGGCAAAATAGACTCAGCTTAGGGAAAATGAATTAATATATTACCAATCAAATCAGAGTAGGGTAATGAGAAATAAAACTAAATCTTAAAACACCTTCCCTCTACCTCTTCCTTCTTCCCAGGCTCAACTTCACTCCTGTGCTGGTTTTGGCTGGGGTAGAGTTTGTTTTCTTCCCAGTGGCTGGTATGGGGCTGTGTTTTGGATTTGTGCTGAACACTGTTGATAATATAGAGATATTTTTGCTATTACTGAGCAGGGCTTACACAGAGCCAAGGCCTTTTCTGCTTTTCATACTGCCATACTGGTGAGGAAGTTGGGGATGCATGGGAGGTTGGGAGGAGACAGCTGGGACAGGTGATCCAAACTGACCAAAGGGATATTCCAGACCATATGCCATCATGCTCAGTATATAAAGCTGAGGGAAGAGGGGAGGGGATATTTGGAGTGATGGCATTTGTCTTTCCAAGTAACTGTTGCACATGATGGGGCCCTGCTCTCTAGAGATGGCTGAGCACCTGCCTGCCCATGGGAAGGGATGAATGAATTCCTTGTTTTGCTTTGCTTGTATGCATGGCTTTGGCTTTCCCTATTAAACTGTCTTTATTTCAACTCACAAGTTTTCAAACTTTTTATCCTTCTGATTCTCTCCACAATCCCACTGGTGGAGGGAGTGAGCAAGGATGCGTGGGGCTTGGCTGCTGGCTGGGATGAAACCATGACAACTTCCTATTTTCTCTTCCCTCTGCCTCCCAGTGGCACAGGGGGGTGGAGGTTGTGGTCAGTCCATCACATTGTCTCTGCCACTCCTCAGGAGAAGGACTCCTCATCCTCTTCCCCTGTTCCAGCATGGGGAGCCTCCCATGGGAGACAGTCCTTCAAAAACTTCTCCAGTGTGGGTCCTTCCTATAGGCGGCAGTCCTTCAGGAACAGACTGCTCCAGCATGGGTCCTCCAAAGGGTCACAAGTCCTGCCAGCAAACCTGCTCCAGTGTGGGCTCTTCTCTCCGAGGGTTCACAGGTCCGTCAAGGAGCCTGCTCCAGCACAGGCTCTCCATAGGGTCACAGTATCCTTCAGGCACATCCAGCTGTTCTGGCATGGGTCTCCTCCATGGGCTGCAAGTGGATGTCTGCTCCACCATGGACCTCCCTGGGCTACAGGGGCACAGCTGCCTCACCATGGTCTGCACCATGGGCTGCAGGGGAACCTCAGCTCCAACAGCTGGAGTACCTCCTGCTCCTCCTTCTTCACTAACCTTGTTGTCTGCAGAGCTGTTCCTCTCACATATTCTCACTCCTCTGCTCTATCTGCTCTTCTGCAGCAAGGTTTGGTTTTCTTTCCCCCTTCTTAAATATATTATCACAGATGTGCTACCATGGCCTTGGCAAGTAGTGGGTCTGTCTTGGAGCCAACTGGAACTGGCTATAACAGACATGGGGGAAACTTCCAGCAGCTTCTCAAATAAGTAATCTCTGTAGCCCCCTACTACCAAAACCTTGCCATGCAAACCCAATACATCCTTGTGGGAGGAAGAAAGGAAAGGTATAAACTACTGATGGGAAAAATGTAGCACTAAAATACGGGGATATCTGAGTTCCATAGTTTTAAAAAGTTTGCATATGTTATACTTCATTTTTGTGTCATCTTTTTCCCTGCCTTTTTTTTTTTATGAAATTGTCCCAACCTAGAAGGCATTTGGTTCCCACTAGCCATTGTTTTTCCTCCTTCCTTCCCTAATGCCTTCTAAATTTTACCTGTAAAATGCTGGTTTGAAAACAGTAAGAAATCAGAAATCACTTGTGCCAGAAAGCCTTTGGGGAAAATGGTTTTCCTTTTTTGCCTTTAGAGGCAGCTTTTCAGACAACTCAGCAAGTTTTCTGTTCTCTCTCTTTCAGCTACACTAAATGAGAAGGCCTGAGTCAGTCTGAAAGTTCCTTTCTCCCTTTAATAATTTTCATACACACTTTGGGGAAGGCATTTAAGAACTATGGCCTTGTATATGGTGATTCAGTATAGAAAATCATGCTATGAAAAGCCAGTGTCCATAAAGGAGACAGAGGAGTCCTGCAACTTTATTCAAATAAAGGGAGAGAGTCCACTGGGGCACATGGCCACGGGATTTTCTCTCCTGAGGTTTTAGAGGATGCAGCCTCCTTTTATCCTAAACTCCCAGCCACATGTTGCCCTCTTCCTTTCCCCACTGGCTGAGGTACTAAGAAGGTACAGCCTTCCCCAACCACCTATCGGGCGGCCCCCCCCCCCCCTTGAACCTATCATTTTCCCCCAAAGTTCAGGAGTTCAGGCTTGTGCAGACCCACTTGTCTGTTTCAGGAGTCAGACTGTCTGGGTTCTGTAACAAACCTGTGGCTTGAAGTTGGTAGAGACATTAAGACCCATTTCTAAGACGTTAATACCCATACCCTCACCCATGGAATTGTTTGTAAAGACATTAGCACACATCTTTCCTATCATTTCTTTATTATTTTTATAATCTTCAGATTATATTATTCTAACTTGGGGATGCATTGAGACCATGTGTCTTTAGCTGTAAATGAAGTTGTCATCCATAAATTTGTGTAATCCCTTTTAAGCTTGTCTGTAAGCGTTAGTCCTGTTTAGAAGTAAAGATAATATTCTTGACTTTCACTAAGGTAGGTTTATGGACTTTATATAGGGTTGTTAGAGCTGTTAATAAAAAACCCCCAACAAACTAAGGAGGCTTTTTTTCTTTTGGAGCAAAGTTTCTAACATACTTCCTTTCTGTAATGGGGCAACCTGTGAAGCTGCATTTCACAATCCGAAGCTGTTTCAGAGCAGATTTCCCAACATCTTTGTTGCTTGTTGGGTTGTTTGTCTGCCACTTGCCAACTCCTGTGAGGCAGCATGAGGCAGGAGCTCTTATGCTCATCCTGGGCTTTGGAGAATTTCACAATACCTTTACTCCTGCTGCCTGCCCTCTGCCAAGGAGGAGTTGAACCTGCTCTTCAAGGGTTTTTCCAGCCGCTGGTCCCAGTTCAAGCCGTGCTATGCTGAGGAGGGGTCGGATCTGCAGATGCTGGGAATTTTCTTTCAGTGTTTTGGCAGCATCAGAGCCTTTTGGACAAAAATAGGTTTTTTCTGGGTTTCGTTTTGTCCCTGTTCACTGTTGCTTGTTGTTTTGAGGGGAGGAAGTGTTCTGGAAACATGGAGGTTTGGTTGCTGTGTTGTTTTCCTTTCTTCTCTCTCAGCTGCATGGTCCACAGTAGGGGGCTTCTCCGCCATCTTGTCTTTGCCCTTTGAGCCACATGAGCTGCCACAGTGGCCGCCATCTTAGGAGGAGGGGGCTTCTCTGCTACCTTGTTTTCTCTGTTCCTGGGGGGAGCACATGACTCAGCACATTTGTATCTAGTGGTTATTGCTGTTATCTTGGTCGTTACTGTTTTATTTTTAGTAAACTGTTATTTTTTCACTGATGCCCGAAAGATAGGCTGGAAATAAATCCCCATAGACCGATGTCTATAGAGCAGGTATTTGTTTATTGCAGCACTGGTGGTGAGGGGGATTTCTCCTCCTATCTCACCCACCTTTATCAAGTGTTGTGGTACATTTATACAGTAAATTATGCTTAATGTTGCTTATGTCATTACAGTATCACTGCATATGCCCCAGAAATAATTTACATAGTATGATCTCATGGTTATTAGATAATTTTTTGTACTGCACTTGCACTCCCCCAGTTTGGGGGTCTTCGGGGGTCTTTGATGAAGGCTTATAAAGTCTTCTTCGCACTTGAAATTTTCAACTTTGTCTTCGATACATGCGTAGTTAGCGTGTCCCTTGGTCCATCTGGTCTTAACTGGTCGGTCTAAGTTCTTTGATTGTTGGCTAATTGGCTTTGCACTTGACAATTTCTCATTAGTACTACACTTACCTATCTCTGACACTATCTGCCTGGTGATTTTTTTCTCTCCTTTTGTCTATTCAGCATTTAAGCAACTAGTTAACTATATAATAGCCATTACATTGTATAAAAAGCTATTCATATCAGGTTATATATAGATATCAAAAGTTATGATATAAAAGCTATGATTCAGGTTATATAATATAATATATAATATTGTCCTGGTTTAGGGCAATATTTAGGAGGAAACCTCGGGGGGGGTCTCCTCTAGGAAGAGCCGATTCCAACGACCCCTCCCCCAACAGGTTCGGGAAAAGATTTCCTTAGAGAAAAGTGGAAAAAACTATTTATTTAACAAATAGAATATTCACAAGCATAGAAAATTTGGATAATATGAAAACAATGAAACCTCTCCTTCTTCTGAAGAGATGGTAGATTCAGAGTCCGTCTGAGTCCGGTTCAGTTCTCCAGCGGGGGGGCCGATTGCCGGGCCCGGCTGTAGAAGTCGGCGAGGGTGGGGCCCCCTGGGGATTCCCTGGTGTCTTGGGCCCACGCGATGCCAACCAGTCCCAGGAGAAGGGAAAAGAAAAAAATAAACAGTGTTAAAAACGAGGTCCTTTTCTGTTAAAGTTAAAAGGTTTTTAATAAAAAGATTAACAAGAAAAGACAAAGACAAGGCAAAGGAATTACAGCGTCCCTGAACGCCGGGTGCATCTGGTACAGGGCCAGAACACACCTCTCCCAGATAGAAACACTCCTTAAATACTTTTTTAGTCCTTTATCAGTTTCCGGCAGAGGAGTCTCTTATCTAGGAGTATCTTGACAAAAGTTTACATAGTCGTAGTCGTATATTAGTCGTTGGCAGAGGAGTCTCTTATCCTGGTCGTATATTAGTCGTTGGCAGAGGAAACCTTGACAAAAGTGTACGTAGTCGTATATTAGTCGTTGGCTTGACAAAAGTGTACGTAGTCGTATATTAGTCGTTGGCAGAGGAGTCTCTTATCTAGGAGTACATAGTCGTATATTAGTCGTTGGCAGAGGAGTCTCTTATCTTGGTAGGAGTAGATCGCCTTGCTTGTGGGGGGGGGTCTTGTGAGGAGTGTTAGTTATTTCTCAACTATTAAGTGAAACTAGAATGGCTACATTTCTACACAAACACTGCTTCTACAAGGATTAATATTATATACATAGTATTCATTATTTGCGAAAAACCAACACTATAATATGCATTTATAACAAACAGCAAAAGAAACAAAGTCTCTCCCTGCAAGAAAAAAAAGCCAAGAAAGATCTGAGGAAACCCTCCACTGTGTGCTTTTTCCGAGCACCCCAGCCAGAGAGTGAGAGCGAGATATCTCTGTCCTGCCGGAATGCAGCCTCTCAAGGCCTTCCATGGGAGTAAAGGTGTAACTCCTGCAGAAAAACAGCCCGTTTTTTTTTTCTTCTCCGCTTTCACTCTCTCTGTCTCTCTGGGCCTAACTTAAAGCTGTAGAGCTTCATATCCAGCATAAGCAGGAGGGATGATTTGCGATACAAAAAGTCATATGGCCAACCCAGGACAGTTATATAGGTATAAAAGCTATAATTCAGGCTACACAAGTACAAACTATGATTCTGGCTATATTAGTATAGAAAATTATGCTTCAGGTTATATTGATGAGAAGTCATGATTTAGCTTATATTGATATTAGGTTACATAGATAAAACTCAAGTTAGATAAGCACCTTGTAACTTTAACCTAGGTTAAATAGGCATCAAACCCCTCCTTTTCTTTAGTGTTTTGTGAATTCTTTCACAAGTTATATTGTGGTCTTTGCATGCATTTCTTGGAAAGAGGTTCCTTTTTCTATTTTATGTCTTAATCGTCATAAGAAGTTGTAGCCCGTTTGCAATACCACAGGAAACATTTACTGAATACACAGGTACAGAAAATTATTATTCTTAAAAGTAAAATTCCCATGAATAACTGTTTTAGCAAATTGAAATTTGGGAGCCAAGACATAAGTGATTCCCACAAGTGGGTTGTCCTTGAAGTGTCATCTTTTGTTACTTCATGAAGTACCCTTGCATGTTGCCAGATTGTATGTATATCTTTCATTATTTGTCCTGATTGATCCACATACGTACAACAACTGGTATTTATTAGGTTTCAAACTCCTCCCATTTGTGCCGTAATCATATCTAGTACCATTCGATTTCGAAACACTACTTCTTTCAGGGAATTTACTTCTGTTTGCAGTCATTCAATGGCATCTGCTGTTGTATTTGCAATTATTTCCATTTCTGCTGAGATGTTCACTATTGCTATTTCTAAGTGTGCTATTCCTAGAGGAAATATAAAGGCCCTGACGAAGCTATGAAAACCTGTGTTATATCACTTATATCTTCTCACATTCCTCACTCTTATTGATGAAAGGGGAGTGGTTAAAACTAAGGGGACCACTTCGGAGTCTCTGCCATGTAAATTGTCTTAAACTAAAACAGTCAGATATGCATATTGATGTTTATTGTGGACATAATTACTAAAACACCAAAAGTTTACTTGATCATGAGAATTTTTTTCACATGCAGTTCTCTTACAGCATTTAAAGTATTAAATTCCATGATAAATAACAAATTGTGGAAGAGAATTTTCTTGTGCCTACTGGAGGTTTTAAATTAAATGGTCAGTAACTTTCTACTTTCTATTCCTATTAGATTCTCCTTCCCCTACTGCTGCAAGAACGCTGACGCTGGTTGCCAAGTCTGTGCAGAATTTAGCAAATCTGGTTGAATTTGGAGCTAAGGTGAATATAATTTTACACAGAATGGTCTAGAATCTTTCTGTGTTCCTGTTAACAGAAACAGATTTTGTCTGTATTATTCTTATGCAAATCCTGATGTGTGACCTAGGTGTCTTATCAGCAAGGCGGCTTTATTCCTACAATTTTTTCTATTCTCTTTAGTTGGAGCTCAACAGGGTATTGATTTAACCTAGAGCAGTATCATAAAGTATGGCTGATTTGGAAAGAGGAGTCAATAATTTCAGAATGAGTCATCTAGAAACTTATATGAATGATTTGGTACTTACCATAACGATTTTCAATCTTTATAGTATGAACAGCAGTGGCATGTTAAAATAACTGATAAATTAATGGCCATGCTAGTAGGCATTATAGAGTGATGTAACCATATTTTTATGCTATGAGAACAGATAAACTCAGATATTCATTTCAAAGACAGCAGTGGAAGTATGTGAACTTTTTTTCTGTCTGTTGATGGCAAAAAGGGTAGTAGTCATACTCTAGTATTCATAGAATCATAGAATATCTCAAGTTGGAAGGGATCCATAATGATCATCAAGTCCAACTCCATGCTCCCCACAGGACTACCTGAAAGTAAATCATATTACTAAGGGTATCACCCATATTGTCCTTGAACTGATAGGCTTGGTGCTGTGACTGCTTCCTTGGGGAGGCTGTTCCAGTGACTGACCACCCTCTCAGTTAAGAATCTTTTCCTAACGTCCAGTCTAAACTACCTGCAACGCAGCTTCATTCTATTTTCTCATGTCCTATTGCTAGTCACCAGAGAGAAGAGATCAGCATCTCACTGCCCCCCTTGAGGAAGTTGTAGACAATGATGAGCTAACCCCTCAGCCTTTTCTAAGCTGAACAAACCAAGTGACCTCAGCTGCTCTTGCCCTCAAGGTCTTTCAATGTCTTGGTTACCCTCCTCTGGACATACTCTGATAGTTTGATGTCCTTTTTATATTGAGGCACCCAAAACTGCCCACAGTACTTGAGGTGGGACCACACCAGTTCAGAGCAGAACAGGACAATCACCTCCCTTGACTGGCTGGTGATGCTCTGCCTGATGCACCCCAGGATATAGTTGGCCCTCCTGGCTGCCAGGGCACTGCTGACTCATATTCAACTTGCCATCAGTCAGGAACCCAGGTCCATTGTGGGTCTTCTCTCCAGCCTTTTGTCTCCCAATTTGCATGTATAGCCAGGATTACCCCATCCCAGGTGCAGAATCCAGCACCTGTCCTTGTTAAATTTCATATGGTCAGTGATTGCCCAGCTCTCTAGTCTATCCAGATCAGTCTGTAAGGCCTCTCTACCCTTGATGGATTCCACAGCTCCTCCTACTTTATCATCAGCAAACTTAATGTACATTCGATTCCTGTGTTCAGATAATTTATAAAACCATTAAAAACCACTGGCCCTAAAATTGAGCCCTGGGGAACCTCACTGATGAATGGCTGCCAGCCATTTTACTATAACCCCATTTACTATGATCCTTTGAGCCTGGCCCATTAGCTAATTGCTCACCTAATGTATTATGGACTTTTCCAGCTGTGTGCTGGACATTTTATCCAGAAAGATACTGTGAGAGACAGTATCAAAAGCTTTGCTAAAATCCAAAATCACCATGTCTACTGGCTTTCCCTAGTCAGAGATGAGTGTTGGAGATGTATAAGTGAGAGAGGAGAGGCAGGCAGCCATCCCTCCACAAGGAAAACATCTATGTGATGGTAAGATGAGTAAATTTTCTTTAGGAATATCCATATCAAAAAAACAACTGAGAAATGCTAGAGTAGAAATTTGTGATTAAAAAGAATATATTCAAGAAGTATGTATCATTTGCCTGAAGTAGATGATGGGAGCCTTTTTGCATTTCCACTGATTATTTCATGTCAAAATAGGGAGACATCTTTCAGTAATACTGGCATGTCTCTGTACAGAACCTTGAAATGCATTCCACATCCATGTTCTTTTATATACTATATGTAATAATTCACTTTCAAATTGAGACCAATTAGAACTAAACTTCCAGCCTGGATATAGAGTATTTTAACTTGGAAACATATTAACAACTACCAACCTCTAGCTTGCACACACACACACACACATTCTTTAGACTGGTGTTTTCTCTTGGTACAGCATTTTGAAACACCCCTTTTATTTGTACTTGTTTTCATACTTCTTGACATAATTTTGTAAATCAGTTTTACAGGCTGCCCTAAAAAGCCTCAGCTTTTGCTAAACTTTCTATTGCATCACTAAAAGAATGCCAGCAACAATTGGCCTGTTCTGGTTCCCAAGTCACAACATGGTTGAACAATAAAAATCTGTTGACTTAAGCATAATGAAAGGAAGAAATTTCAGGCTGCCATTATAATGCCATTTGTCTGATACACACAACTTGGAATGTAAGCATTAATGAAAGAATAAAAAGGAGGGTAATTATGTCCTGATGTTGATGCTGCTGATGTTGTTACCTCTGAAAGTTTTTTCTTCATTATATAGCTGCAATGGAAAAAGTCCATTTTCAATATTTCAGAAATGTAACATGTCATGTCACAATGCATGTATAAACAATTTCAGAATCCACCTGGAGCAGAAAAAAGTGTAATCTTTTGACTGGTTGTTCACCAGTCATCATAAATTCACTTGAAAAAGATTACATTTGTTTTGCAGTGTCATTTGTCTCTGATTACAATATGCTCACTCCAGGTAGGACTTAAATCAGTATCAATTTGTTCTAATAAATGCTTTTAAAAATTACTAGGAGCCATATATGGAGGGGGTAAATCCATTCATCAAGAGTAACAAACATCGCATGATCATGTTCTTAGATGAACTTGGGGTAAGTGGTTTATAAAGAAAAATTGCAAGTTGTATAGCAACATTGTGAGTTAAAATTCTTTATAGTCCTTGTTAACTAGTTCAAAAATGCATCAGCTTCCTCACAATTTTGAATGCTTGTTACTGAAATATTTTTCTTGTGCATGTTTAGGAACTGCAGATTGCTGGCCTATCACACAGAATTAAAACCAATCAAATGTCCTGTTAGAAAGTACTGTTGTAGACATGAGATCTATTTGAGCTTCTCCCCAAGGATTAGGGCTTTTAGAAAAAAAATACCAATCTTCTGAAAAAATATTTTAAAATAAATAAAATCTTTTGTGTAATTTGTCATATGATTTTGACCTGAGATTGAAAAAATTGAAGTTTTAAAAAATATTGTGTTCTATTTTAGTTATACATAACCGAATGTCTCTCTGCATGAATTCTGGATATTGTAGTTTAAAAGAAAATAATAGTTGCATTTCAATTTGAAACCATTACTATTTTGTGTATGATAGTTATAATGAGTTAGGAGCTCATGTATGTATATGTTTGTTTAAACCAATAATTTGTTAAGAAAAATAAGATGAAAGAAATATGCCTATCTTATTATTCCTGAATTAATCCATTAAAGTGACCTATAAAACATCTCAGACTATTTTGATAATTTATAAGAATTACTTTTTTGAAGTGTGTAATTCAGATAGATTGCCATATGTCACCTTTTTATGGTTAAATGGCAACTTCTGCATATCATGATACACTGTTGTTTTTCTTTAAATGGTAGATTATGCATGAAGACTGGGAAAATGGTTGGGTTTTAAAATAACTGATTAATCTACTGTTTTAATTACATTATTTTATTAGTGGATTTACTGACGATAGTTTGGGGATTTTTTTGGTGTCAATTTTTGCTATTGCTATTGCCTGATTTAAATTTTAAAAAAACCAAGTAAAACAACAAACATCTAATGGATGGATCCCCCTCATTTGGGGGGAAGATATGATATGAATTTCTTTTTCTCAGTATCTTTCTAGGCAGCTCAGAGACAGCATAGCAGCATCAAACCCTCCTATTAGGAATAGGAATTGCTGAATATTCAGTAATCTTTCTATGTGAAATGTGTAACCATAATTTAATTGTCTTCATAAAATAGATGATTGTGGAGAGGAGGAAATAAATAATTTGTATTAGATAACGTGGACAGAAGACTTAATTGTGAAGAAAAACGTGGTACTTGCTTGCAGTAGCAAAACAACTGTTGGCGGGTGTGTAGAACTGTAATTTAATTTCTTTTATGCCTGGCTACTCACCATCCTAAGTCTGTTCTCATAATTTTTGTTAAAGAATGTTCCTGAGCTTCCAGACACTACAGATTACTCTAGAACTGACTTATCTCGTTATCTGGCAGCCTTGCACGAGATGTGTGTGGCACATTCAGACGAACTTCGGACACTTAGCAATGAGAGAGGTGTAATGCAGGTAAACTATAATGATTAACAAAAATCACACATACAGATAGCATGTCTAGAGTTATTGTTTAACATCGTGATTCCTTTGTAATTTTTTCTCTCCAGCAGTATGAGTGATAAATATGTACATTTCACCAGGAGGTTGCTAGTTGTGAAGGTAAAGAAGCTCAAAAATATGAATTAAGTATTAATACAACAAATCCAAAGATGCTTTAAAGCAGTGGGTTGGGGATTTTTTTGGTTGATTTTTTTGATGTTTTGTTTTGGTTTTTCTTTTTTGGGGTTTTTGGAGGTTTGTTTTGTTTGTTTTAGTGGGGGTTTTTGTTTGTTTGGTTGGTTTGTTTGTTTTTTATTGTTTTGGGTTTTTGTGGGGTTTTTCTGTTTAGTTTCCAGGTGAAGTTTTTGGTTTCTAGAGGAAGGTAGCCTAAACTCAAGAAATTACTGTCTCCTGGCAGTCTCTAGTTTTAGGATCTAGCTCATCTAATTGAGAACTAAACAGCTAAATTTACTTGCCTTAGCTTTTTATGACTACTTCATTTCTGCTTCCTGATTTATTACATTTGTAAACAATCATGGCAAACTACTCTAGTAAATGCTATAAATAAGAGTTCTGTTCCAAATATTAAACTTGTGTACAGCTTTTATGAAAACTTATTTTGAAGAGGAAAAAATCTGCATGACTTCATGCATTGTCTCAAAAAGTAATATACTTGCCTATGGTCTACTAATTATGATGAACTTCACGTTGTCAATCGTACTTATTGCACAGTAATATGTTTTGGTATGCTTGACTAGTATACTGTGCTGTGCAGGAGATAATTTAAGTACTGTTCCCTTTTAAATGCTAATGATTTGGGGACGGGGGCAGTAGTACTATAGAAAGCCTTTTGGTTTAGAGATGGTCTTTCTTAAATTTAATCAGTATCAGCTCAAATTATCTAATGACTCATGTTGAAGAGGTAGTTTTAAAAATAGTTCTTAATTTAATTGCTTCAAAATAACTTCTTGTAATCAGATTTCTTATTATTGTCATGGTTTGAAGACTGAGCTTCCTATATCCTGACTCTTTGAAGGCCTTAATTTAAACCCAAATAGATGATAAATATTTCTTCTCAGCAGATGTTACTCAAATAATGTATTTTTGGCAGTAATGGTTTTTTTTAAAATAAGAGTATTACTAGGAACGCTTATTGCAATTTTGTGAATGGTGAAAATATAGTTGTATTCAATTAGCTTTGGCAGAAAAAAGCTCAAGGAATTAAAAATGAGATTATGCTACATTATAGCAATTAAAAACTAATCTAGTTTAATAACTACTACAATTTGCTTTTTCAGTGGCATATGAGAGGAAAAAATCAGTCATGTTCAAGTTCACAATTCACAGCTACTTCTAGTTTTGACAAAGCAAAAATGATGTCTAGACTGGCAAGTCAGGATGGTAGAAGTTTTCAGTATTAAATATGTATTGCTTACAGATAAGGGATAGAATTTCTTTCACAAGGCCTGCATCTGAAGCACTTATTGGTTATAAATGTGACACTGTTTTCTGAATGCACTTAAATTTCTACCTCAGAGGAGTAATTTCTCCTCATGGGTTTGCATAAAGAAAATGCTTGAATCCTTTTTCTTTTTTCTCCTATAAGTGCCCTATTGTTCATCATCAACCTGTTGTAGTTGAACACAGTTCTACTATAATGAAAAAATTATTGAACTCCTGACTGCATTAGCAATACAATTTCTCAGTCTGTTTAGTATGTTCAGTTGCATTTGTTCAAGTTTAATGACCAGGTTTTAAGAAAGTTAAAGGGTGCTTCTGCTTGTACAGAAGTGAATTGTATTATCACCTTTTTTTCCACTGGAGTTTTTTCATGTTCTTGGCCCTGTTCTGCACTTTCACATGGGGAAAATACCCGAGAATAGATTCTTGGTTTACAGATTCTTTTTAACAGAGAGAACTTCATTTTCAAACTCTGAGTTTAAGTTGGCAAGACTTAATGGGTTTCCATGGCTGCAGATAAATTGCATATCGTGGTTTTACAGTTGCCTTTTGAAGTAGTCTTAGCAACTGTGAAACTGCAGCTGGGGGGGGTGTGGGGGGATGTGGATTTAAATATTTAAATATATTTTAAACTATGTAATTCTAAGTCTGATAGGTTAATGTGGAAGATGCTTCTCAAGCAAAATGGGTGTTGATTTTTTCTATTTGCTAATGTAGGGTTGTACTGGGGTTTTTTGTTGTTTTTTCTGTATTTTTTTCTACAGCATGTTCTTAAGAAGCTGTTGGCTATTACAGAACTGCTTCAACAAAAACAACATCAATATTCACTGTCTAATAACATCAGGTAGCAGCCTTCTTCCTGAATTCTGCATGGATCCAGCATGTCTAATATGGCAACTCACACAGGTATCATTGTTTTTGCTCTTGCCAAAAATAGCACACCATCACATTCCTAGTGATGTGTGAACTATGCAAAAAAGAAAACAAAGCTTCTGTTAGCAAATGATTGAACCAGCAGCTCTTTAAACTATCTGTGCAGAATATTTACACCTTTTTCCACTTGGAACCAGTTTTTACAGCCTCTGAGCCTTGGTGTACAGTCTACTTTCTGCAAAGAAAATGCTGTGAATGTCTTGAACTTTGAAAATTATTTTCAATGCCTGCAAATGCCAAAGTTTTTCTGTCTTGTTGGAAAAGAATTACCAACTGACAAGGAAAGATATGCATTGATTTGACAGCTACATGTAACTGCATAACATTTCTTACTGTAATTTCTGAGTGGTTACAATTATTATGACTTTGACTTTTTCAACCACTTGAACATGTATTTACAATTTCCAGTTTGACAGTTATGGTAAGAACAATCTTTCCTGTATACTTTTTATACTATGCTATTCCTCTTGCTGGAATCATGTTAAAAGTATATGCAGAACAGATCTTGTCAGCTTTATTTTTGAATGTACCACAGATTCAGTCTAAATTATTCTTCCATCAAAGACTGTGTATCTATCCAAGTAAATCACAATGCTTTTGTAAAATGTTTACAAAAGTGAACAATTAGAATTTGGTAAATTTATTATCACTGTATCAGTCATGCATGCAGCCATTAAACCTTTTTATAACGTATATATTGGTTGGGCTTGTGTGTAATGTAAGGCTACCATGAATGTTATTTTTAAACCTGAAAAATAAGTTTTTAAAATAATCAAGCTGCCAATAGACTCTCTATAGAAACTAACTTTGTTTTCAAGTAATAAAACACTGTAAAAATGAAATTTGGATAACAGATATGGTTGGCTATTTATCTACTGCATATAAAATGCATTGATAAAACTGACTGTAGGTAAAGTTGCATTTAGGTATATGTTGTGGTTTGACACTGGCCCCCACGAGAGTTGCTTGCTCACCCTCCCCTGCCACAGCTGGGCAGTGGAGAAGGGGAAAAAAATAAAAACTAACAAAGGGTTCATGAGTTCAGATAAGGCCCAGGACAAAACATTTCAAGGGCAGAACAGGCTAAACTTAAGTTTGCAAAGTGAATTTATTACTAACAGAATCAGAGTAGGTTAATGAGAAGTAAAATAAGCCCTTAAAACACAGTTTTCCCCCTAGCCCCTCCCTCCTTCCCACTGAGTGCAGGGAGACAGGGCATGGGAGTTTTGATCAGTTCATCACCGAGATTTTCTTCCCTTGCTCTAGGAGATGAATCCTTCCCCTGGGGGACCATGGGGTCACCCCCATGGAAGACAGTTCTCTGTGAACTTCTCTGGCATGGGTCCTCTCTCATGAGCAGCAGTCCTACCACACCTGCTGCAATGTGAATTCCCCCCACGGGCAAGCATTCCTCCCAAAACTGCTGCAACATGGGTCTCTCTTTCCATGGGGTGCAGTTCTCCAGGAACAGGCTGCTCCAGCCTGGAAGCAGGGGCCCTCTCTCTCCACCGGGTCTTCCACTAGATCACAGCCTCCTCCAGGCATCCACCCACTCTGGCATGGGCACCTCCCCCATGGGCTGCAGTTGCATCTGCATCCCCCATGGACCCATGGGCTGCAGGGGGACAACCTGCTTCACCATGGTCTTCACCACAGCCTGCAGAGGAAGCTCGGCTCTGGCACCTGGACCACCTTCTCCCCCTCCTTCTCCGTTGACCTTGGTGTCGCCATGTTATTTTCCCTCACATGTTCTCACCTCCTCCTCTTTTCTGACCTGAAGAAAAACTGTGTGTACTTTGTTTTGATATCTTAAATATGTCATCACAGAGGCATTACCAGCCTCTCTAATTGTCCCAGTTTTGGCCAGCAGCATGTCCATCTTCAGAGCCATCAGAGATTGGCTCTGCTGGACATAGTGGAAGCTTCCAGCAGCTTCTCACAGGAGCCATCTTTGTGACCTCCTGCTACCAAAAACCAGGCCATGCAAAACCACTACAGTATATATATTTTTTAAATTGATACCACTACATATTTCCTAAAGCAGTGTGTGAAAATAATGTTGTAGTTTACCCCTCACCAGCAGCTAAGGCCAAACACAGCTACTTGCTCAAATGCCACACCACTCCCACCCCCACCAAAAAAAAAAAAAAAGGTAGGACGGGAGAAAACAGGAAGAGCAAAAGCAAGGGAACTCAGAATTTGAGAAAGATGAAGAAAAGAAAACCAGAAAAGATGATGCAACAGTAATTACTCATCACCTCCCAGAAGCAGACTGATATTCAGCCAGTCTCTGAACAACATCTACCTCCCTTTCCCCCCTAAAAAAAAGAAAGCCTCATCCCTTCCCTCAAATTCTATTGCTAAGCATGAGAATGGAATGGAATGGAATGGAATGGAATGGAATGGAATGGAATGGAATGGAATGGAATGGAATGGAATGGAATGGAATGGAATGGAATGGAATGGAATGTCCCTTTGGCCAGTTCAGGTCAGCTGTCCCATCTGTGTCTGTTAGGGACATTGACCTCATCTCACACTCAGTCAAGGAGTTTAATTCATACCACCTGAGACTTTAACCACTAGAACTTTGCAGTTCATTCATGATGGATGGCTCCACTGAACCAATGGGTACCCTGTATTGACTCCAGACACACACACTCACACAGACATTTTCCCTTTTGGTTTTACCCTATATTTCCCCAAGCAGAGTCTCAGGCAGAATCTAGCAAATTAGGTTATTTGGTACAGTGGTGAAAATCACCTTGAGCTAGGTGCCTCTGGAGAGGGACCTTGAACATAGAAATCCCTGGGCAATTATAGTTTTACAATCCAAGTTCCCCACCCCTCACTCGACAGTTTGGTCCAATAGTAATATTATGGTATGGGGTAGTCTTGTTCTTCATTGGGTCTCCTCATTGTGTCTAGGTGAACCCATTTATTCTCTTACCTCTAAGGTTGCATCTTATGCTGACAGGGGTAGTCACCTTCCTTGCTTTCTTATCTTCTGGCCCAAACTGGCTCTAGGGCCTCCTTTTATTTAAGTAGGCAAAAGTTCAGTGTATCTTGGTGAAAGTTCATAGCTTGCAGTCTGAGGCTTCAGCACATCTAGTTACTGATGCTAAGTAAGTTACACTAAGCTACTAGTTTTCTTTATTTCTTTACAGTGTCCCCTCCAAACTTCTTGCTCACTCCCCAGCCTATTCCCCAGTGGGAGGCAGTATGGAAGAGGGTGCGGAGCCTAGAGCTGTGTGGCTGTGTCTAGGTTGTTATTCTATACCATTCACATAATTTTTGGGGGGCAGAAGTAAGGGACTCACTTCTGGGAAGGGAGGGAGGGCATGGCTTTGGGTGGAAGGAAAAGGTGCCACATGGAGGGATCGTCGCCATTTCTTTCCTTTTTCCAGTAGAGCTAGTGGCTAGCTGAGCGGTGGGGTGACTCCAGTTACAGTCATGTCACATTGGTTCAGACTCAGTGAGCATTTTTGCATGTGATCACCCTCTTTTATACACTGTTGTTATTAGTATTATAGCTGTTACTGTTAGGTTTTTTTTACCTCGTTGCTGTTTCCAGTAAATTGTTCTTATCTCAACTTGGAATCTCTGATTTTTGTCTCTCTCTCCCTGGAGGGAGTGAGAGGAGGAGAGCAGCTGTGTGGGGCTAAATTTCCATCTATGCTTAAACCATGGCAAGGAAGTAGAAGAAGCAAGAGTGAAGCTGTGCCTGGGAAGAATGGGGGAGGGTGGAGGAAAGGTGGTTTTATTTTTTGGGTTTTTTTGTTGTTTTTTTTTTTTTTAACTGGCAATAATTAAAGTCATATTTCTCAAGTCAAGTCTGTTTTGCCCATGATGGTAATTGGTGAGTGACCTTCCTGTCCTTCTCTTGACCCATGAGCTTTTTCATGTTATTTTCTTCCCCTGTACTGCTGAGGAGGGGGGAGTAAGTGAGCTGTTTGGTAGGCACCTAGCAGACAGACAAGATCAACCCACCACAGCTCTTACTTGTGGGTCACCTCAGTCAGACCCAATACACCCGTTAAATATATTTTCTCCTTGATTTTTGCAACATCTACTTGCTTCCACTCAGGTGCCTTGGCTCACTAGCTGTGGTTAGAATGCCACATCCCCCATATATCTCATGAGTTACAGGGATTAGAGTCTGATGAATCCTATCTTCACCATGGCTTACAAAAGAATTTCAGTCCCAAGACCTTGGGCATATCCTCATTCTCCTTCCATTTGGGCTTTGTTCCTTCTTCACTGACTTGGGTGTTGCCATGTTGTTTTCCTCATGTGTCTTCACTCTTCTTTTTCTCTGAATTGGGAGAAGATTGATGTCTGTAGGTTTCATCTGTGCACTGAAAGAGTTAATATCTTGCTCAGGCCTCTGCGGATGGTCATGTGATCTCGGCTGGGCAGAAGCAGAGCTGCTCAGGTGTAGAATTTCGGCAGCCGTGCTGGGAGGGTGGGGGAGGCAGAGACCCTACGCCGTGTGGCAGGGCCGCTTCTGTTCTTAGCTACATGATCTCTCATGGTGCAGCCAGGATGGCTCGAAGCCCAGTGGAGCTGGCCTGGCCTGCAGGTTGTAGGTGGAATGCGACGGTAGCAGAATCTCAGCTGAGCCGTTCCACAGGTTGGCTCGGCCTTCCCTGGCTGGGCCGCACTGCAGGCTTCCCTTCCCCCCTCCCACTCCGCCCTTGCCCGGCCTTACTGGGGGGGGGGGGGGGGGGGGGGAACGAGGGCTTCTCCTCTTTGCAGCAAGCAAGAAATAAAAAAGAGATAACTTTTTGCTGCTTTTCCCTGTTTTAAATATGGTTCTAGAGGCGTGTCCAGCTTCCATAATTGGTTTGCCTAAATAACAATATTCAGAACTAGCTGGCTATTGGTCCTGTCAACTACGGAGGGAGCTGTAATATTTTCCACAGGAAAGGTCACTTCTGAGGCTGACCTTTTCCTCTCCTTTCCAAAAAAATTAAATTAAGGCAAGCCCAGGACGCTCAGTGATTATTGAGCTATTGGAAGGGAAACAGCTAGTGTCAGTTTAACAATATCCACTAAGGCATGAAGCACGGGTAGGAATAGAACCAATAATTGCTAAATCTATTGATCAAGGGTTGCTGAGAGAGTGTAGGCCTCCCTACAATACCCCAATTCTACCAGTACAAAAGCCAAATGGAAGTTAATTATTAGTTCAGGACCTGAGGGCAATAAATGCAATAACAAAAACACTACATTCCGTAGTGGCCAACCCTTACACTTTACTTACAAAATTAGAAAGTGACTGGGTGTGGTTTTCAATTTTAGATTTAAAGGATGCTTTCTTTTGTCTGCCATTAGCTGAAAGCAGTCAGAAAATTTTTGCCTTTGAATGAGAAAACCCTAAAATGGGGATGTTAAAAACGAGGTCTTTTTCCTGTTAAAGTTTAAAGGTTTTTAATAAAAAAAATTAACAAGAAAAGACAAAGACAAGACAAAGGAATTACAGCGTCCCGGGGACGCCGGGTGTACTGGCATGGAGCCAGAGCACACCTCTCCTAGAGATGTTAGCGTAGAAACACATAATCACAGAATGATTATATGCAGGTGCTTTTATTTGAAGAGCTCTGGGAATCGGGGTACCATATCCAAATCGATTCCGACATGGATCTGCAATGGATACACCTTTATACTGTCCCTTACATAACCGTCAGCAGTTAATTGTCAATTCAATATTGTTCTATTGAACTTGAGCATGACTTTACCATTTCTATTACATATATTGTTTCCACCCAGGCATAAGCCGCAGCCTCCCTTCATCCAACTACCCCCCTATCGTTTCTCATGATTGTTATAATTGAATTATCGTTCTTACTTGTTTTTACTAAACAATCATCTTGTTAAGGGCAATTATTGCAAAACCCACACATGAGAACAGGTGCAGTTCTCATGACCACACTTCTACCTAACAAAGACAACACCTAAGGCTTACCTACTGTTCCCACAACCTATTACAACCCAAAATCATTTTAACCCCTATACTATCAGAGAGAGACTTTCCTTATACACTTTTTTACTGTAACAGTTTGTTGTATAATTCTAATGAAGTTTTTTTTTAAGAATTCCATAATCTATCAATTCCTGGCAGGCAATCTTCTCTTACGGGAAGTCTGCCCGTCCATCTGTATAGTTGTTTGCCAATTCCTGGCAGAGGGGTCTCTTGTCTAGGAATATCTTGATAGGAGTAAATTGTCTTGCTTGAGGGGTAGTTTGTGAGTGTTATTTAACATAGCAATGTTAGTTATTTCTCAACTATTGAACAAAAAGAGAATGGCTACATTTCTACACAAACACTGCTTCTACAAGGATCAATATTATACACATAGCATTCATTATTTGCAAAGAACCAACACTATAATATGCATTTATAACAGGGAGAAAAAGCCAACTTATAGGGTCTGCATTGCCACAAAGATTCAAAAATATCCCCACGATATTTGGAGATCAATTAGCTAAAGTACTTAAAGCCTGGACCCTGTCACTTGAGGACGGTAAACTTCTGCAGGATATTGATGACCTACTGTCCTGGTTTTGCCCAGGAAGGGTCAGTTTTGGAAGCAACCTATGAGGCAGGAAGTAATACAGCTTCCTTCCTGGGAGACAGAACCAGTAAGCAGCTAGTTTTGAGTATTGATAGGTATGCAAACCAATTAAAACTTGCTCTGCATTCGAGGAAAAAAGCCCTATATAAGCGAGAGACCCTTGAGAGTCTCCCTCTTGCCTTCCTGCTTTTGCCTGAGGAAGCAGGTCTCCTGCTTTCTCTCTCTGGTAAGACTGGGCCCTTGGCCCCCCCCCCCCCCCCTCCCCCCCCACCCCCCCGTTTAGACAGAGGAGGGGAAGGGAGGTTTGGAGCTGCAGTGCAGCTGGGCTTGGGGGAGGACCCGGCCTGAGCTCTCTGGCTCAGATGCAGTTCAGCCAATATTCCAACCACAGTGGGCAGGATCGGGCCCCTGTTCTGGGCCAAGCAGGGGCTGGGCCAGCTCCATCCGACTCAGGCCAGGCCCTGCTCTGTCACCCTGGGCCAGGCTGGCCATGCTGGGTTGAGCCAGCTTCGAAGAGCAAGGCCACTAAAACTGACTGCTTCTGCCACCTGGTTCAAACTTTTAAAACAGCCTGGCAGAGAGCATCTGACTGTAGCAGAGGCCCGAGAGAGAGATTAACCCTTTCAGTGCCCGCATAAAGCTTGCAGACATCCATCTTCCCCTGCACAGAGAAAGAGTGAAGACAGAAACACGGCATAGAGACTCCAAAGTCAGTGAGGGAAGCAGAGCCGACACCTAGAGGGAGGAGCATGAGGAGTCCTTCGATGTGGAAGCTAAAAATTCTTTTGTGAAACCATGGTTTGGACAAAGCTAAATGTTCCCTGTAAGAAGATATATCACCTTTGGAAGGAGGGTCAGGTCTCCCAGGAAGAGTTTAAGGGAGTTGCTAGGGCATGTAGGAAAAAAATTAGGGAGGCCAAAGCTTAGTTTGAACTTAATTTGGCACCTTTTGCAAAGGATAATAAGAAATGTTTTTACAAATACATAATTGGCAAAAGGAAGGGTAAAGCCAACCTTTGTTATCTACTGGATGCGGGAGGGAACTTAGTAACTGCAGATGAGGAGAAGGAGGAAGTGCTTAATGCCTTCTTTGCCTCAGTCTTTAGTGGGAAGACGGCTTGTCCTCAGGACTGCTGTCTTCCTGGGTTGGTGGATGGTATCAGGGAGCAGAGTGGTCTCCCTGTTATCCAGGAGGAGGCAGTCAGAGGACTGCTGTGCCACTTGGATGTTCACAAATCTATGGGACCAGATGGGATCCATCCCAGGGTGATGAGGGAACTGGCAAATGAGTTTGCGAAGCCACTCTCCATCATTTACCAACAGTCCTGCCTCACTGGTGAGGTTCCAGATGACTGGAAGCTGGCCAATGTGTTGCCTATCCACAAAAAGGGTAGGAAGGAGGAACCTGGGAGATATAGGCCAGTTAGCCTGACCTCAGTTCCATGTAAGGTAATGGAGCAGTTTGTATTGAATGTCATTAGGCAGCACTTACAGGGTGGCCAGGGTATCAGACCTAGCCAACATTGATTTAGGAGGGGTAGGTCATGTTTGACCAACCTGATCTCCTTTAATGACGAGGTGACCCACCTGGTGGATGCAGGGAAGGCTGTGGATATTGTCTATTTGGACTTCAGCAAGGCCTTTGACACTGTCTCCCATAGCATACTCCTGGAAAAGCTGGCAGCCCATGGCTTGGACAGGAGCACTCCTTGCTGGGTCAAGAACTTGCTGGATGGCCGGGCCCAGAGAGTGGTGGTGAATGGTGCTTCATCCAGCTGGTGGCCGGTCACTAGTGGTGTCCCCCAGGGGTCTGTGCTGGGGCACGTTCTGTTCAGTATTTTCATTGACCACATGGATGAGGGTATTGAGACTTTCATTAGTAAATTTGCAGGCGACACTAAGCTGGGAGCGTGTGTCGAGCTGTTGGAAGGCAGGAGGGCTCTGCAGAGAGACCTGGAACGGTTGGGTGGATGGGCAGAGTCCAACAGGATGAAGTTTAATAAGTCCAAGTGCCTAGTCCTGCATTTTGGCCACAAATAACCCCCTGCAGCATTATAGGCTGGGAACTGTGTGGCTGGACAGTGCCCAGGCAGAAAGGGGACTGGTCAACAGCCGACTGAACATGAGCCAGCAGTGTGCCCTGGCAGGCAAGAAGGCCAGCGACATCCTGGCCTGTAGCAGGAATGGTGTGGCCAGCAGGACCTGGGAGGTCATTCTCCCCTTGTACTTGGCAATGGTGAGGCCGCACCTTGAGTACTGTGTCCAGTTCTGGTCCCCTCAGTTTAGTAAGGACATTGAGGCACTTGAATGCATCCAGAGGAGGGCAACAAGGCTGGTGAGGGGCTCAGAGCACAAGCCCTATGAGGAACGACTGAGGGAGCTGGGGTTGTTTAGCCTGGAGAAAAGGAGACTTAGGGGTGACCTTATCACTCTCCACAATTTCCTGAAGGGTGGTTGTAGTCAGGTGGGGGTTGGTCTCTTTCTCCAGGCAGCAACTGACAGAACAAGAGGACACAGTCTTAAGCTTTGCCAGGGGAAATATAGGGTGGATATTAGGAAAAAGTTTTTTACAGAAAGAGTGGTTAAATACTGGAATTGTCTGCCTGGGGAGGTGGTAGAGTCACCATCCCTGGGTGTGTTTAAGAAGAGATTAAACATGGCACTCGGTGCCATGGTTTAGTGGAGGTGTTAGGGCATCAGTTGGACTTGATGATCTTGAAGGTCTTTTCCAACCTAGTGATTCTGTGATATATGAGGAAATGGTCCAAAGAGGTGTGATGTTCTAACTGCATCCAGTGGGCCAAGGCACCTGTGTAGAGATAAGTAGATACTGAAGTAATTGTGGCCTAATGAGAAGTCTAACAGAGACAGAGAAGAAGCTGTGATCCCTTGCCCCGGGGAGTGATGGAGGAGGACTTATGCTGACAGTAATGGAAGAAGGGGATTTCTTTGTTGCTGTAGGAGAACCACTTATCTTTAAAAGAGTACCCCATGGACCGCCATAGCCCACTGTAGCAGCTGTGGGAAGGCTACTAGTGTGGGTGGGATCTTCCACATCAAGCAGATTTTTTTCTCCCGGGCGGCTGTTTGTTGTGAGGCTGGGACCATAAAAACTGTATTTTCTTGTGGAGAAGTCCATGGTATAACCAAGAGAAACTTCTCTCCCTAAATAAACTGAGAAAAGACTATTTTAGCAGTGGTAAACTGACTGAAAGTCAAAGTGTTGTCTTTTTGTGCTGTCAGTGAAAAAGAGATGGAGAGGTTGGGGGAGGAAAGGTGATCTGAGGGTTTTGTTCTGGTTCTTGGGGTATTTTTTTTGTTTTTAGGTCTGTTAATAAACTTTCTTTATGTTCTTTAAAGTTTGAGCCTGCTTTGCCTACTCCTAATCCTTATCTCACAGCAAAATTGAGTAAATTTTGCTAAGTGTGCTGGTGTTTCGCCAGAAACTCAGATTGGTGAACTCAAACCAGTACACCTACTAATAACGACAAGGACCCATGAAGACTGCAAGGACTGGACTGTAAGTCTTAAATTTTCTGGGACTGAGTAGATATAGGATCTCCCCTGAAAAGGCTCAGCTAGTCCTCCAGAAAGTTACATATCTGAGATATGAACTGGCAGGAGAAGAGAGAGCCTTGGGAAAAAAACAGGAAGGAGGCAATTTGTCAAATGCAACTACAATCAAAGAACTGAGAACTTTTCTGGGAATGACAGGATGGTGTAGATTATGGATCTGCAACTGTGGACTAATTGCGAAACCCTTGTACCTGCTCCTAAAGGAAATGGAGGGGACCCACCTGTGCTGGACACCAGAGACTAATAATGCATTTGTAACTCTGAAACATGAGTTAATGCGAGCCTCAGCATTGGGTATAGAGGTGTCACTAAACCTTTTCTGTTGTTCTCACATGAGAGGAAAGGACTGGCACTGGGACTTTTGGCACAGAAGCTAGGACTTTACAAATGGCCAGTGGCTATTTTCTCCAAGCAACTGGACGTGGTCAGCCAAGGATGGCCCACCTGCCTGCATGCAGTGGTAGCTGTGATCCTGAACATAGAAGAAGCCCGCAAGTTCACAATGGGCCAGCAGATAACCATTTTTCTCTCATAGTGTCAGCAGTGCTCACGCAGAAAGGAAATCACTGCTTAACCCCATCTCACTTTCTCAAATATCAAGCTGTCCTAGCAGAATCAGAGGATGTGAGTATCCAAGTAACTAACACCTTAAATCCAGCAGCTTACCTCCAGGGCAGAGTTATTGAAGAGCCCGTACAGCATGACTGCATTGAAACCATGGAGGCAGTTTACTCCAGCCACGCAGACTTGAAGGACTCTGCTAGAAAACACAGAAAACCGGTTCACTGATGGAAGCAGTTATGTCAAAAATGGTAAGCGACTTGCTGGGTATGCAATTACAAACACAGATGCTGTGACTGAGGCAAAACTGTTACCTGTAGGGACATCTGCTCAGAAGGCTGAGATAACAGCCCTAACTTGAGGCTTGGCATTAGCCAAAGGAAAACCTATCAACATTTGGACTGATTCAAGGTATGGTTTTGGGGTGGTACATGCTCACGGGGCTGTTTGGAAAGAGAAGGGTTTATTAACTTCACAGAAGAAAGAAATCAAGCATGCTACTGAAATCTTACAGTTGCTGGAAGCAGTGCTAAAACCTTCAAAAGTGGCTATAATGCATTGCAAAGGACACTCCCAGGGTAACACCATCCCTGAACTGGGAAATGCTATGGCAGACAAAATAGCAAAGGCAGTGGCTGGTGGGGTTCAAATTCAAGCCCTAGCTTTAATCCCTTCTAGCATGCTTATGTGTGATGACACTGATGTTTTAAATTGGATACAAGAAGGGAAGGGACAAATAGGAACAGACAGGTGAGCTGGAATAGAGGATCTCATAGTCATACCCAGAAAACTGTTAAAATTATTTATCCAATGTGAACATTCTAAGACACATTGGGGAGTTGATGCTTTACATAACCATTTAAAGGACAAAGTGATAGCATCAAAATTAAAGGAGACAATCGAGGACATAACCTCCACTTGTGAAATCTGTCTTAAAAACAACCCTAATACCAGTGTTAGGCTAAACATAGGGACTATCCCTAAAGGAGTTTTACCAGGGGATGTGTAGCAAATTGACTTTTCTGAATTACCTAGGAAGGGGGGATACAAGTATCTTTTAGTCCTCACAGACACTTTCTCAGGTTGGCCAGAAGCTTTCCCTTGTAGAACAAATAAAGCTAGAGAAGTTGTTAAAGCTTTAGTACAAGAAATTATTCCACGATTTGGAGTGCCCAGGTAAATTAATTCTGATAGGGGATCACACTTTGTAGCCCAGGTGGTGCAGGGAGTGAGTCATCTACTGGGTATACACTGGCAACTACATACACCATACAGGCCACAGGCAAGTGGGCAAGTAGAAAAGATTAATCACTTAATAAAGCAACAATTAACCAAAATTTGTCAAGAAACTAATTTATATTGGTATCAGGCTCTGCCCATGGCTCTGCTAAGAATTAGAGTAAAACCACGGCTTAAAGAAACACTAAGTTCCTTTAAAATACTGTATGGAAGGCCCTATGGAACAAACATGATTCACAATGACAGTATGCCTCTGGTAGGGCAAAGCTACTTAATAGATTATGTAAAGCATTTAGATAAAAAATTACAATCAATACGCACTACAGTGATTAATTGCCAACCACCACCACCTGATAAATCCTTCCATAATGTGAATCCAGGAGATTGGGTTTATGTTAAGTCTCTTTCAAGGGATCCACTCCAGGAAAAATGGGAAGGACCTTATCAGACAGTGCTGACCACTCATACAGCAGTTAAAGTATAAGGAAAACCGACTTGGATCCGTTATACAAGGACCAAACCTGTGCCAAAACCAGTGGGAGGCAAGAAGAACAGGATGTCTGTGCCTTCAAATACGAAAAATCAATTCAACATGATTTGGACCATACTAGTAACATTGGTAATTGGGGCGGGTGCGTGGGACCAAAATACATACCTTCGACTGCTCAAAGGTGTTGAGAATTTTAATCTAACTGATTGCTGGGTATGTTCCCAGCTGCCTGAAAATTCTGCTAGAGGCTTTCCTTAGTTTGGGGCAACATTCCCTAATACAACAGAAATCCATGTTGCACTTGGTACCACAAGCCTTTCACATTATGTCAACATATCCCTAGATCAATTTCAATGGAAATTAGAGTTTGAAGAGCCAATAAGTGAGTCCTCATGGGTACCCTGTGTGCAGCAGTGCTGGGAGGAATCTATACCTAAAAACTCAGGAAGAAATAAGACAGAGTCCAAATGTGAGAACTTAACATTTATAGGGAGTTATCCTAACAGCTCAGAATTCTGGACCTATGGGGGGGAGCTAATATGTGGAATAAGAATCAAATGAGGTGAGGACTGAAGCCCAAGTGTTGGCCAGTGCCCTCAGGGCGGGGTTGGTATTGGATATGTGGACACAGTGCTTATAAAGTTCAACCCTTGAGATGGCAAGGCCACTGAGTGATAGGACTAGTATTTCCCCACATTAATTTTGTTTCTCAACTACAAGGTTTACTCCAAACTTTTATACAAAGGACCAAAAGGACATCAAACCCCTTAACAGATAGGTCCACTGGATTTCACAGCTTTGCCAGGTGGTTTGTACCCAGCCTTGGAGTAAGCGAACTAGAGAAATCAATACTGAATCTTTCCGCTACTGTAGAAACCATGATGAACGCCACTGCAGATGCCATAAGAGCACAGCAAATTGAGATTAAGAGCATCTCACAATTAGCTACACAGAACAGACTTGCATTAGATTTTCTGTATGCCAAAGAAGGAGGAGTATGTACAGTTATAAATACAAGCTGTTGCAGTAATGTTGATTTAAATCAATGAATAGAAACAGACAATTCTGGACCAAACACAAACATTGCATCAGATCCCCTTAGATGACACTTCTTGGAGGTTTAAAGAGGTATGGGACAAACTTACAGCATGGTTGCCCAACTTATCCTGGTTTAAACAATTGTTTTTAATAATTATTCCTATTATTGCATTGTTATTTACTGTTTGTATTAGTAGTTATTGTTGTATGATATTATGTACTTGGAATTGCAATACTTATGCTCAATGGCAAAAGTACAAACTTAGAAATAAGACAGAGAAGGGTACTTACTTTTAAGACATGCAAGATTTGTAAAGAATTACAAATGACCAAAGAAAAAGGGGGGATTGAGAAAGGGGTGATGAATAGTTAACTGATGTAAGCACAGTTAACTCTTAAGAGACAGAAAATGTTAATCACAAAACCTAAGAAGCAGCGTTTGCCTCAGTCTTGTCGGGACAAGAATCTGAAGTCAGCACAGAAACTGCTGAATCATCCCACAAAGGACTGTGCATACTCCAGAAAGAAAGGTGAAAAGTGCATTGTGATGAAGAGTACTAATCTTTATCAGAAAGACCTCTGAGGAAGAAGAGGAGCCTTCCTCAATGCGACCACCAGGATACACAGTGCATGCGTGGCATGTATGCTAATGATATTAATGACTTCCGAGAAGTAATTTGTATGACCATGCCTATCCCAAGGAATTTGATGAATATTCATGAATTTTACCCATACTACTGTGTTGTAGGAAGTGCCCGTGTGTGTGTTCAGAGGAGTGATCCTGCACATCTGACGTGCTGAGTAAACCAAATACCCACTTCTTTGACTCTGTCTCTGAAGTGTCTCTAGGCCCAGTTTGGGTGATTCAATCATCCAGATTCTCCTGGAAGCCAGCTTTGCTCTCAAAAAGAGCAAAGTCAAGGGACCTGCCCAAGAGATCTGGTTCCTGGGAGTGAAGTGGCAAGACAGACAGTGTCAGATATCCACCGAGGTCATCAATAAGATCACTGCAATGTCTCCACTGACCAACAAGAAGGAAACACAAGCTTTCCTCAGCACCATAGGATTGTGGAGGGTGCACATTCCCCAGTACAGCCAGATTATGAGCCCTCTTTACCTGGTAACCCACAAGACTGATTTCCACTGGGGCCCTGAACAGCAATAAGCATTCGCCCAGATGAAGCAGGACATTGCTCATGCAGTATCCCTTGGCTCAGTCAGGATGGGACTAGAGGAGAAGAACGTGGTCTACTCTGCAGCCGGGAGCCATGGTCTGTCCTGGAGCCTTCGGCAGAAGTTGTCTGATGAGACTCAAGGTCAACCAGTGGGATGCTGAAGTTACAGAGGGTCTGAAGCCAACTATACCCCAACAGAAGGAAATCGTGGCAGCATATGAAGGAGTCCAAGCCACCTCAGAGGTGATTGGCACAGAGGCCCAACTTCTCCTGTCACCCTGACTACCGGTCCTGGGGTGGATGTTCAAAGGAAAAGCTCCTTCTGCCCACCACGCCACCAGCACTACGTGGAGTAAATGGATTGCCCTGATTACACAGCGTGCCCGTACTGGAAACCTGAATTGCCCTGGGATCTTGGAAATAATTACAAATTGACCCAAAGGTGAAAACTTTGGTTTGACTGATGAACAGGAGCAGGAACAGGTGACATGTTCTGAGGGAGTTCCACCATACAACCAACCGCCACTTGGGAGCCCAGAGCCTATGTGAGCTACACCAGGAGCCAGGTATATATACTCTGTCCCCCCACCGGGCTGCTCCCTCTGCGCGGTGGCCCGACCCCGGTATCAACCATCGCCAGTGAGCTGTCTAAAAGAGCAATCCCTCACCCAGCCCTGGTGTTTTCTGCCACTGCTTCAGGGCTTTTTTACTACATTTTAACTCGACAGTTGGTGTCTAGCCAGACCTCTGAGGATCCTGCCATGGCTTTGGAGTTTTTGCTACACTTTGTTTGCCACCCTGGGTGTGCTCGCCTCTGCTGTTCCAGCCTGCTGCTCCGAGGTTCCTGCTGCAGTCCATTCATCTTCCCAAGTGGTACTGAGACTGTCTGCTCTGTAATTTCAAAGTTATAATAATTTAGCGGGAAGGGGGTCATATTTTCCATTCCAAGGCAGGTTTCCACCTTCCTTGGCAGACACCTGTCTTTCAAACCAAGACATTCATGAAATTCATCAAGGCCAAGCGCAAGGTCCTGCACCTGGGTCATAGAAATCTCTAGCATCAGTACAGACTGGGGGATGAAGGTGATGCCTTAATTTTTAGCTTTTATATTTTTCAGATCCTGTACTGCTTTAGTGTATAACTCTAAAACTCCATAGCCTGTCAGCTACTGTTCTCCAATTTTATTCAGACAAAACAGTTTCTCTCTAGGCCTGAAATTCAAGGACACCTTACTGTCTCAGGCCCTGAAACATATAAACAAAAAGTGAATTGGGGGGGCAAACTGGGAGAATGCGACTTCATTACCCGAAGCTCTAATTGGACAATTAACCTCTGATATGCAAATAGACCAAACTTATATCTATCCGAAAAACCTGTGACTTTTGTCTGTCTTGGGTGTAGTCTCTGTGAGACTCCTGCACTGCCCAAGGTGTACCCTGTGAAGGCCTTTCAATAAATACCTACTGTGGCAGGACATCTACCCCCCCTCCTCTCTACCACAGAGCTGGTGCATAAAGAGATAACCCAGGGGCTGAAAGGCAGAGCAAGGGGTCATCTCTGGTGCCAAAAGGGCTCTGGCCTCAGCTAAGAATCAACATCTTAGTCTGGAGAGCTATGTGAGAAGAGATAAGAGAAATATTCTTAACTAAAAGACACTGTTTTACAAATTACAAAAGACATACAAGTTATCACAAAGGCAGAAGCATCTTACACCCTGAAAGTGTTCGAAACTTCTCCCTGAAGTCTGGATGCAGGTTTCGTGGTTACTTCCCCAGGTATTGAGGGAAAAGATTTCGATGTGTGCCCCACCAACAACTGGATGGTAAGATACATTGAATCCTAAGTTATACTATTTCTTTGCTAGCTGTAACATTAATAGGTACCTTTAACCTCATGCTGTATGTATCTACTAGTAGTTTTTTTTTTTTGTCCTTATTCTTGTGTAGTATTAGTTGGTCTTCAGTCTATTGTCTGTTATTTTTTCTTCTATTAAATAAATAATTCATTCTATAATAGACTGAATCAGCCATTATTAAAGAACTTGCAAATGAGAGTGTGTTTTGGGGTGCTGGCCACCTCAAAGCTACTGCCTGCTGCCAGAAGCCTGGGCAAAAGGCAAGGACTTATCTAGACACCCACATCCATTTGTAACACCTACCCTTTACCCTTTAACACTGTCTATCCTCTGTTCTAGGTACCCTCTCCAGGCATCAAAGGGACTGAAAGCATCATTGCAGAGAAGACTTGGGGATATTGGTGGCTGAAAAATTGAACGTGAGCCAGCAATGTGCACTTGCAGCCCAGAAGACCAACTGTGTCCTGGTCTGCATCAAAAGAAGAATGACCAGCAGGCTGAGGGAGGTGATTATCCCCCTCTAGTCTGTTCTCGTGAGGCCTCACATGGAGTACTGAGTCCAGCTCTGGGGCCCCAACATAAGGACATGGACCTGTTAGAGTGGATCCAGAGGGGGACCATGAAGATGATCAGAGGTCTGGAGCACCTCTCCTGTAAAGACAAAGCTGAGAGTGATACACGGAAAAGACCCTACAACTCGGTAGTTATAGGGTAGGTATGTTTATTACAGCACCGGGCGCAAGGGGATTGCTCCTCAAAGACTTGCGCACCTTTTCGCGGCACTCAGCTTGGCATATATCCAGTTACAAGTTACATATGCATCAGTTTACACAATAGGCCTCTACATATTCATTGCCTGTCCCTGCTTCATGTTATATTTAGCTCAAAACTCATTAACATATCCAAACGCATGCGCACTGTCGTGCATTGCCCCTGTGCTTCCAGTTGGTGGTCACGCCAGGGGTCTTATAGGATGAAGTAAGTAGTCTTCCTCAGATGAAGTAAGTAGTCTTCCTCAGATGAATGTTTAACCTTTCTTCCTTGGGCATGCTCTCTAAGTTCTCGGCTCAAGTCCAAATCCCAGAGCTTGTGTCAGGATCAAAACCAGGATCTGTAGTCATGGTTTCTGCCCCTTATCAATGGCCATACATCTTCATATCAATGGCCATACATCCTCCCATTAATAGCAATACATCCTCCTATTAATGGCCATACATCCTCCTATCAATGGCCCAGCATCCTCTCCTTTCTGCTTAGCAAGCACAATAAGCGTAGAGCAAGCGATATACATTGTTTAGCGAATAGTTGCAGAATTTAACAATACTAGTAGCACTCACAAACAGCAGTTAACCCTTAAATCTTCAGTCTTCCATATCAGTCCCCCCTTTTCAAAAAAATAAGTAAATTCTTTTACTAATATATAGATTTTTCTTCTAGCAAATTTTTACGATAAGCATTTCTAAGTGTTTTCCCATGTGCATTTGACAAAATGGTTTAAAAGGACAATTTTTTTAACATCTTATAATTCCAAACAAACAATACTATGGATAACACAAGGCAAACACCCACCAAAATTAACAAAACAATTATAAGGTGACATAACGTATTTAGAATACCAGTGGCTGGAACTACCTGGAGGAGAGGGAGCTGTTGGTCCTTCTGAGGCATCATCTTCCTCCTGTCTCCTCCTGGAGGGGGGCTTAAGTAAACAATCATTTAATTCTTGTTCCTGCACCATCACCTGATGGACTTTGTCGGGTCTAGTGCATCTCTGGCCTATACTGCCCGCCGAGCAACACCGCTTCATTTTTCCCTGGCTTTGCTTGTTTTCCTTATCAATTGCTAATATCAAAGGATCACTAGGCTGTCGAATCCCACAGTCTCTCTGCCACTCAGGGTGATTTCAGAGGGAGAAAAACATATCTGCGTAAGATGTTTCTTCCCATTTGCCCTCTCGTCTTAAGAATAACATTAACTGTAACAAAGTATTATAATCCAAGGTCCCGTTGGGGGTCCACTTTACCCCACCATCTAATTTATACAATGGCCACCACTGGTTACAATATTTCACAAGGGTTCTTTTATTTTCTGTGCCTCCTCTCCCCACTATCTCTTTCCAGTGTACCAGGACACAGACCAAAGGACTAGCCTTAGGGATCCCCTTGCTCTGGCCAGTCCCCATATCTTCTCATTTAAAATATTCCACTCCCAAGTGCCTTCCTGCACTTTCCACCAATTATCCTTGCTAATAAATTTCTACTTAATTTCTTGACTAGTCACTGCCGGATTTTAAACTCTACACAAGGCAAAATTTACTTCCTCCCCCTTGTTTTATCTTGTTTTATCTTGTTTCCACCCAAACCTCTTTTCACACTCCTTAGCAGTCTTTTCTTAATTCTTTACCCACGCCATCCCTCAGGAACTAAGTGACTTTCCCCACACACTAAAGCTACAACGGTTGCTTCTGATCGATCTGCTCTCAGAGTCAGCCAGTCCCTTTTTATTAAGGTCTCCACTTTGAGGCCCTGACCTCGAGATGTTCGCAGTCTGGGCACCTCTTCCCTTTTCTGCTAAAGACACAATGCCAGTTTTTGTTACAAACGCCACACTCACACAGAGTCCAAGCACTACAAGTGCTTCCTGTTTTTACAATTTGGATAGAGGGGTACTGTTAGATTAAGGCAAAAACACTGAGAGGAATGAATTAGTTCCATTTTCCCGGCTACTTTTCATCTTTTATTATTTTGTTCCATGTCCCCTCTGTCACGAATTGGTTTGGGAGTTAAATAAGTCCTTTCCTACTGCCCAGGCCTCTGGCAGCAGGTAGTAACCTTACTGAGATGACCAGCACCCCAAAATCCCTCCCATTCGCAAGTTCTTTTAATAATGACAGATTCTGTCTTTTACATAACAAATTATTTATTAATAGATGGGAAAACTATTGACTGTAAGACTTAAAACAAAACTAATACTACACAGGTATAAAAACAAAAAGGGAAAACTACAAGTAGGCTTATACAGTGCATGATAAGGTACCTTTGAGTTACAACCAGTGAAGAAATAGTATAAGCTTAGGATTCAATGTATCTTACCAGCCAATCATTGGTGCAGCACACATCGAGATCCTTTCTCTCGATCTCCGGAGAAGTAACCACGAGCCTGCGTCCAGGACTTGGGGAGAAGTCCCTTACGCATGGTGTGTGTGTATGGAAGCTTCTGCTTCAGTGATAACTTGTGTGTCTTTTATAGGGTAAAACGGTGTCTCTCAGTCGTCAGTATTTTCCTTTATCTTTTCCTACATCTCTTCTCCAGACTAGGATGTTTATTCTTAAGGTCTGATCCTCCTGGTGCCAGAGATGACTCCTGTTGAGTCCTTCGACTCCTGGGTTATCTCTGATGCACCCATTAGCTCTGGTATCTAGGAAGGGGGGGTGGGGGGGCGCCACTGCCACACAATCCACTTTGTTGACTAAAGAGACATTCGTTTTATCTAATGGAGTGATAGTGCAGGTATCTCTTGCCTCCATGCTATAAAAGCATACACTTTCTATGTGTGTGTACTATCATTGAGGATTTTTTTGTATACTTTTTTTCCTAGGTTATACTATTCCTTCTGAAGATGTTGTATTAATACTGATAAGAAGCACCTGTTGTTGCTTCAGTTTATGTAACACTTATATATGTAAAACATGGTATTATAAACAGAGTGTTTATGGTGGTTAAAGGTAATTCAATTATTAGTCCTTTTAGGGTAGGCTGTTTCTCCACCCCATTTACTTGAAATAATTTGAGTATCAGATGTAAACCAGGAATAAAGAAGAATTTGTGGAGGTAGTTATTTGGTTGTAGAAGTTGAAGGAGTTCAGTGGATGGTCAGTGACTCTTTTCATTCTTCTTCACACTTCTTGATCCAGTCGTTTCTTCAGTGAAGTTTGGTTCATTTAAGATAATAAGTGTTAGATAGTTCGACAGGAAATTAATTAGAAATATATATATATATATATACACATACACACATACATATATACATATAGTATTACATAATGGTTTTATTGTCTCAGGGGAATTAAGGATGTGTTGAAATTCAAATTTTTGTTTGCCTTGTAGAGGTAGACAAAGAAAGGTTAAAGTTGATTTTGAAAATTTGAATTGAGGTATATCAAGGGTGAAGTCCCTTTTATCCACTGTGACAATCAGAGTGAAGATACAAATATTCTACAGTGACATTTGCAAAACTACAAGTGATATATAAGCATCAAGTAAAACAATTAAGACAAGATAACTGAATCATCAGATTGTTTGGTACTTCAATAGTACTAAATAAGGTGTTAATATTACATGAACAAATGTGAATTAATTCTTTGGGATTTTTAGAGGAAATGGTTATTATTAGATTTAGCTATTTTGTTGAATCCAATTTTGCAAATTTGGAACATGGCCCATACACTCAACACTGATGTTAGAACCACAATTTTTATACAAATTAGTTTTCTCGTGAATGTGTTTAGATTTGGGATCCATGAGGTTATCCTATTAAATATATCTGTTTCTTGATCCTTTTGGATTTCATGTAAACTTTTAGTGTTTTTCCTAATTTCCTCTAGATCAGTCTGAATTCTTATATTTTGATCAACATATACACAGTAACTAGTATTAATAACTGTACATACCCCACCCTTGGAAACTAAAAGTAAATCTAAAGCCATTCTGTTTTGTTTTACTACCTTTGAGAGACTGGTAACTTCTTGTTGTAAAGTACTGATTGCATCATTTGTTTGATTTTCTATTTGTTTGATAATTCTGAATATATTTACAATTGCTTGTTCTAGTTCTGCCACTCCTAGCCATGGTAGAAACCCTCTCACAAATCTGTGGAAACCAGTGGATCTTTCAACTAAGGGGTTTAAATTTCGTTTGTACCTCATCGTAAATGATTGCAGGTGCCCTCTGGGGAATTCTGATTTATCAATGATATCTATCTCTGGGACTGCAGTTCCAATAGTACATATTCCTTGACATCCAGAGGGTAGAGCTTTTCTAGCTTGATCCCCACAAAGTCAGTAGTATCCCATATTGTCTGGAATAGGCCACCAGTGTGTGGTTAAAATGTGTTTTGCAGTTACATACAGATATGAGTGGCACTTGGGATAGGTCCCTACCATAACCCCTGAGCGACATTCAGGTAACTCTATTATGTGGCATAGAGTTTCCCCTGGTCTCTGTAAGCATCTGTGAATACAGGAGGTTTCTATGGCTATTACATCGATTGTTAGGACTTGTTGGTCTATCAAGATTGGGGTTGTTTTTCCCTCTAACATGAGCATCATTTTGGTAGGAGGAATACCCTTAGAAAATATGTTTAGTGTGGGGATTCCCATTATTTGAAAGTTTTCATCTGAGTGAGTAGGGAACTGAGAGTAGATCCAGTAATCACTGTTATTTGTTATTAGTTTCACAGTTTGTATTAATTTTAAATGGGAGTTTTTCTTCTAAGGATCAGATAGCATTTGCTGTATCTGAGTTAGGTTGGATTGGCTTTTAGGGATAGTGACACTGTGTTTTAGTTTTCCTTTTATAATAGTTAATAGTAAAGTTTTATCAGGGGGGTTATTTAGCCATTTAGTATTATTAAAAACACTGATTTGTAAATACAAAAATGTAATTATTACAATTAACATTTTTGAATACAACAGTTTTACTGGTTGGTGTGCAGTCCAGTCTTGTAGGTTCTTCTATGTTAAGAGTTGGTGTTTTTTGTTTTTAGGAGTCCAAGAGTCTCTGTAGTTTTCACAGTTGTGTCGGTAGTGAACAGTCCTTCCAATGTTGCTTTAATGGCTTCTTGTTTCACATCTGGATATACACCTAGTTTTTGTCTAGTGAGAATATACTTGAAAATTCAAGGTTATTAGAGAAATTAAAACAACAAAACTTAAAGTAATAATAGACATGTTTTTTATAAAGAATTATGGTAGTGTTTCTCTTTCTGGCCTCTAGTTGTAAAGTCAGTGTTGCGTTCACTGATGTCACACGGGGGCAGTGTAGGCGTAGTTTACGAGGTTTCATTGGGAAATTTGTTTTGTTCAGAGTAAAATTAGATGTATTATGGAAATACAGACAGTTTAGAATGTGGGGAACACCCATCGAGAGCGAATTCTGTGTTGGTGGTTACCAGAATTAGTAATTATCTAGGCCATTGGCCCTCGGGTGTCTGTTAGAGTCATTGGTATGATTCTAAATTGAAGCAATTTTACTATGACTGGTTGGCTTACTGTTAAGTTATTCTGAAAAATTTCAGTTTTATCATTTGGACTTGTTTCAAAAGATATAGGAGTTAGGAAAGTTCGTGAAATCGGGTTGCCTATAGGTCCATACTGATTGTTTATTTGATACAGTGTAGAAGGTAGTTTTTGTCCCACCCAGGCTTTTGTGGTTTGAGATACAATTCTATTTCCCTGGGGATAATAAGGTGTTTGGAAAATCCATTTGACACCTTCCTTTCTGGTTTAATCTTGTACTACCACAGTGGTGAAGTGTGAGCCTCTGTTGCTCTGTATAGATTTTGGAATAGGGAGACTGGAGAATCAGTCTTTAAGTCTTGAGACAGTGGTTTTAATAATTTAGATATAATTTTATACTTGTTAGTATGTACTTGTAGTTATTAGATGTTTTTAGAGGTTTAATATAATCAACCTGCTAGATTGATTAGAGTGTATTATCCTTGATGTGTAATGGTGGTGCTAGATTTGGGTGATTTTGTTTAAACCTCAGCTGGTGTTGAGGACACTGTGTGAGAATGTCCTTACACATCTTCCTGGTTATTGGCCAATTTTCATTTTGTGTTGTAAAAATAAGGTACAATTATTTATCAAATTTATATCAATGTAGTGGATTAATTTATAGGTAATTCACTTTGTTGATATAATAGTCTTGTAACATTTTGTATGAGTTTTAACTCAAACCTATAAGGATTTTTCAGGACTTAAACTGTAAAAACAAACATTTAAAATTTCTTTCTGTCATACTTCTTTCCCATTCACTTGCCAATCTAGCACTTGCATTGACACAATCATCATTGGCCCCAGCCCATATTGTATTCGAATCAATCAATCTTTGTCTTTCTTTTTCTTACCAGTATTACTGCTTTCTCATTTACTTGCCTTACTGACACAGCCATCTTATGGTACTAGCCCATACAGTATATGAATTTACATATACTGTTTCTGCATTTTCTTTTACTGCCAGTAATATATCTTTCAACTCTCTTACTTGTGTATTTTCTAATCCTTCTTTTAACTCTTCCACTCTTGTTTTAATATTCAGAATTACTGCTCTGTACTTAAACCAAACTTTTTTATTTTTGGATGTGAGGTAAAGACAGTGATATTTATTAACTAATTCTGTAGTAGAGTGAGACATCACCAGGATTTGGTATGGTTTTGGTATGTAAATCTTGTCTTTGCAAGCAAGCAGTGCTTGGAGGTTGAGAGATAGAGGAAACTGGTTTAACTTCTCCTCTGGAAAGAAGGAGATGAGTTTCTATTGTTCCTCTCTTCCTTCAGCAGTGTTAATTTGCATTTCTGAAGCTGCTGTTTCAGCGGCTGTTTGGACTAAGGTAGCCATACACACACACAAAGGTAAACCACATATACACACTGACATACTTTAAAAGGAAATCCAAAGTGTCTGAGTGAGTTCTGTGACTACCACAGAAAATTTAGGAATTTTATTTTCCAAAAGGGAATTTGGTATTCAGCTGAAAGTGGTTAACATGCAGCCTGTTATGTGCAACATGTACTTGGGACACCCACAGTATAAAGTTTTCTGTATTAAGATTAGGTTTTGAGAATCAATTTTAAATATTGGCTTCTGTTTGCCTTGTTTTTATTAGTCAAACAGAAGAGTTGTAAGTAAAATGCATTCTAGATAGAATGCTTTTGTGAGGAAAATGATTTCACAAACACCCGAGGTTTATGCCAAAAAAGGAGACCTGTGACTTTATTCGAATAAAGGGAGAGGCCATGGGGCATTTCCCCTAGGGTATCTCAGATTTTTGGAGGATGCAGCATCCTTTTTATCCTAGTTCCCGGCCGCATTTCCCTCTCTCTTTCCCCATTGGCTGAGGGATTTGAGAGGCACAGAATTTCCGAAAACGCCTAATACCTAAGACCCCCCTCTAAGGTATAATCCCCCCCTTTTTGTCCTTCCCTTGCATCACTCAGTGGAATTTCTTATGGAATTTATGGATCTTCTCAATGTTCCTCTCATTTCTCCATATTCAATTTTATGTATCTGCAGACCTTTGGTTTGTTTGAAAATGCAAATTTCCCTCATTCCATTCATCAATCAGTGGAATCCTCCCCATTGTTTCCTTTATCTCTTACTGTTGATTTTATCTACTGGCAAGACCCACAGCTCTGTTTGTGAAAACAAATTCCTTATTCCTTTCAATCCCTCCTCTTTTATTTTAATAAATGTCTTCACCAACTTTATTTATCATTGACCTATTTTTTTTGTTCTTGGGTCTTTTTTGTTTTTTGCTATTATTTGTAGTGACATAATTTTTTGTCCTTTTGTAGCCATCTCTGGATCGGTAGGTGTGGCTGCAACTTGCATCCCTTTGATGACATGTTGAATAAGTTGCACTAAACAGGGGACTATACATGGTAAAAATATGAGAGTTGATACAGCACATAGGAGGAAAAAAAGTATTTGTTTAACCTATAGTCTACTAGGTAACTATGAAAACATGTCCTATTCCCATCTTTTCTATGTTTGGACTAATACATGAGTTAACTTTCTTATTCCTTTTGTTATATTTTTTCCACTCCCTCCCCTTTTTGTTAATAGATAAACCTAAAGACAAAGTCTAGTGTAAAACACTTTTTTTCCATGTATATTACTTTTGTTCTATTTAGACAATAAATGCCTTTTTCAGAAGGACAAAGTTGTTATGGACTTTTCTCTTTGCCCTAAAATCCTGTTTTATTATGGACTTTACTTAGGATGCCGACTCACCATTTAGGTTCAACTGTGCTGGCTAGATCTTCAGATTTCCTTGGCCCCCTTGCAGACCTAAAAATTACTAAAGTTAAAGGTCTTTGCTACTTTTTCTCCTAAAATGAAAAAAGATTTATTTTCTTACTTTTGCCTTAATGGACAATATAAATGTAAGACTATGAATAAAACCATTCTGATGGTGTAGTCTAATTTCCTAATCTAATTTTCACATTGTCTTCCCCACCACCTGTGGCGAGTGAAGGCACAGAAACAGTTTAAAATGACAGTGAAGATTAGCCCCCAATGACTGGAGATCCGAGAGGAGGAATGTCCATACAGACAGTTTCAGCAGTCTGTGGGTAGCACACAGGTCTCCCCCGATGTCCACGCACTGGCTGCTGCTCCGGTCTACTCTTGCAGAGGGTCAGTCACGGCTTCCCGTCCTTCTCCTCCAGCTGAGATGTTCAAATCTCTGGGGCCTCAGAGGCTTTGACCCGAGTGTGATGGCTCCACCCATGTTCAGCTGTCTTGACGGCTGTTTCTGTGGTCAGTAACACTTGGAAAGGTACATGCCACCTCGTCACCAGTGGTGCTTCTTTGCACTTCAACCTCCTGGCTGGATGTTGTGAACAGTGAAGTTCAAAGGCAGCGTCTGTGTTAACTGGTTTCCTGTCAAAGAGATTTCACAAGACAGAGTATACTGGCCACAGACTGGTTTAAATATGCATTATTTATTTCCAACTCCCCCACTAGGTTGAGAATTACAAGAGTAAGGAATTCTAAACAACAATTTGAAGAGAGATGAAATATTCTTTTTGGGTTTGGCTCTTATTCTTGCCAAAACTGATGGCAAAAGCCATGCTATCTTAGTTTCTCTCACTAGTTTTTGAAGGTGTCCTTTTATTTCTCTATTCATACTTTTTACTTGACTTCAGTTCTCAGGGTGTTATGGCATATGGGTGTCCTACTGAATTTTTTTAAGTAGCCATAATCTCTTGAAGGATTCCCCTGTAAAATGAATTCTCCCATCCAAGTTCACTGCTTTTACAACTCCATTTGTTAACTGATTAAATAGTTGTTGAAGTCACTAGAAACGCTTCTGGCCACCTTGCCAGCTGACATACCACTACCAGAGGGTATATTAGTCCTTTTTGCCCAGGGCACCTCAGCCAAATATACCCGACATTCTTGGAAAGGAGTACAGTTCAAGGTTATTTTTCTGCTTTGCAAATTCCTTTGTAGTCTGGCTATTGAATTTGCCAGGCACTCCTCAATAGTTCGCTTTTCTAAAACAAAAAGACCCAAGACAGTATATCTTGAAGAAGGTCTTTGCCAATCCTAGAGAGGCACAATAACTCTTCATTGAGTTGTTTTAACATTTGTAGGCTCCAAGTTCTTGGCATCTACTGTTTACTGTCTTTTGTTAACCAATTTCCCCCTTTTTCTTTTGCCCTACTACCTTTAATTATCTCTAACTCCTCTGGAGGAAAAGACAGCACCAGTACTACTACTTCCCTGCTCCCTTTGACAATGCAGTCCCAGGGAGTAAAGGGCGGATCCCAGAGACCTTCGGCAAAAGTGCTGCTTTCTGAACATTTCTATTGACTGGTTGATTACTCATTGTTTCCTTTGACTCCCTTGCCTGATGTCCCTTTACAGCTCTTATTTTTATTTCTCTTGGTAAATCCATCATTTCCAATAAATGAGTAACTGAGTCCCAATGAGTTAATTTTTTTCCTTGCAGGTTAATAAACCCCTTTCTTCCCATAATTTCCCAAATGCATGTACCACCCCATATGCATATTTAGAATCTGTAAAGATATTCACTGTTTTGTCCCGATGTAATTCACAGGCTTTCACAAGCGCATTCAGCTCTGCCGTTTGAGCTGACCACATGGGCGGCAACCTCCCCCCTTGTCTTAATTCCCTTCCATTGACGATAGCATATCCTGTGAATCTCTTCCCTTCTACCACCCTTGAAGACCCATCAATAAACACATTTTCTCCCTCAGGCCAGGGAGTATCTCGCAAGTCTTCCCTAGCCCGGGTCTGGAGATCTATTACTTGAATGCAGTCATGGGGTTCTTCCCAGCCCCCCTCTCCAGGGCCGGTCAGACAGGAGGCTGGGTTAAACCCTTCCCCATTTCTCAATTCTAAATCCTTTTGTTCCATTAAACAAGATTCATATTGTAATAACCAAGCGCTGGTCATCCACTTAGAGGCTCTTTCAGTTAACAAAGCTTTAACTTGATGTGCAACTTTAACAATCAAATACCCTCCCATTGTCAGTTTTCGGGTTTCAGTCACTATCAAGGCTGTGGCTGCACAGTTCTGCAGACAATGAGGCCGGCCTCTGGCCACTGAGTCTAACAGCTTAGAGAAATAAGCAACAGGTCGCCATGTTCCCCTGTGTTCCTGTACCAGAATTCCTTTAGCATGGCCCTGTTTCACATCCACATATAACTCAAATTCCTTGTCTGAGTCTGGAAGAGTTAAGACCGGGGCATTAACTAATTTGTCTCTTAAAGCCATGTGTAAGGGACTTCTCCCCGAGTCCTGGACGCAGGCTTGTGGTTACTTCTCCAGAGATCGAGAGAAAGGATCTCGATGTGTGCTGCACCAACAATTGGATGGTAAGATACATTGAATCCTAAACTTATACTATTTCTTCGCTGGCTGTAACTCAAAGGTACCTTATTGTGCACAGTATAAAAACTACTAGTAGTTTTTCCTTCTTATTCTTATACCTGTGTAGTATTAGTTTTGTTTTAAGTCTTGCAAACAATAGTTTTCCCATCTATTAATAAATAATTTATTATATAATAGACAAAATCAGTCATTATTAAAAGGACTTGCGAATGAGAGGGGGTTTTGAGATGCTGGTCATCTCGATAAGGTTACTACCTACTGCCAGAGGCCTGGGCAGTAGGAAAGGACTTATTTAAGTCTCAAACCCATTTGTGACACCCTCACACAAAACTTTGCAGCTTTTACACTACAAGTTGTTCCTGCAACTAAGCTGTCCCTAAACACTCTTACAAATCACAGAGAACACACGACAAACTTTCACTGTTAAACCAAACAACAAACCCTCATTCATACTAACAGACTAAAATTACTCACACTTAGCCATGATCAAATACTCATTCTAGCTTATCACTCGCATCCTGTTGTGCTTACACAAATTACATACACTCCGTCCGTACCCAAGCACAACAGCAGTAAACCTCGGGATCGCCTGGTCCACTCCCAGGACCAGTAGCGGCTGCCCTATCAGTCGGCGAATCCCCCTTGCTGGCCCCCTCAGCTGGCTGCTTGCAAGCTTCTCTCTTCTCATACAGGGGTTAAGCTGTGCACCGGACATCTCCATGCGTCTTACTAGGCCCCCCAGCCAAGCGTATGACTTGCTGGCAATCTAAATCCAAAACATACCTTTTTTTCCACAGTTCCAGCAGGTCGTTGTCTGCCCCTGCAGTGAGCGGTCTGAGAAGGGGAGTTCCTCCAGGAAAGTCCCGGGCCGCAGCTTGGACGTCCACTTCTCGGCCGATCCTGCAGCCGGGAAGAGTCTGTCCTGCCACGGTCGCCAAAATGATATGCGGAAAAGACCCCACAACTCGGTAGTTATAGGGTAGGTATGTTTAATATGGCGCCGGGAGCAAAGGGATCGCTCCTCAAAGACTTGCGCACCGTTCGCAACACCCAGCTTGGCATATATCCAGATACAAGTTACATATGCATCAGTTTACACAATAGGGCTCTACATATTCATTGCCTGTCCCTGCTTCATGTTATAATTAGCTCAAAACTCATTAGCATTCCCAAACGCATGCGCACTGCTCTGCATTGCCCCTGTGCTTCCTTTTGGTGGTTACGCCAGGGGTCTTCTAGCATGAAGTAAGTAGTCTTCCTCAGATGAAGTAAGTAGTCTTCCTCAGATGAATGTTTGACCTTTCTTCCTTGCGCATGCTCTCTAAGTTCTCGGCTCAAGTCCAAACCCCAGAGCTGGTGTCAGGATCAAAACCAGGATCTGTAGTCATGGTTTCTGCCCCTTATCAATGGCCATACATCCTCCTATCAATGGCCTGATATCCTCTCCTTTCTGCTTAGCAAGCACAATAAGTGTAGAGCAAGCGATATACATTGTTTAGCAAATAGTTGCAGAATTTAACAATACTAGTAGCACTCACAAACAGCAGTTAACCCTTAAATCTTCAGCCTTCCTTATCATTAGGAGCTCCACACAGAAAATCACTTTTGTGGCTGGCTTCTTCTATCCTCACCAAAAATCAAAAACCCTGCAAAAAACATCAAACTTTGATAAGCAAGGATGGCATTTTTTAAAAGGGTAGTAGAGACAACCCTGGGAACTGCTGACTTGTCCTCTCTGTGCCTGGGAAGATCATGGAACAGATCCTCCTAGAAGCTCTGCTAATGCACATGGGGGACAAGGAGGTGATTCTAGACAACTAGTACAGCTTTATGAAGGGCAAGTACTGCCTTACCGACCTAGCAGCCTTCTATGGTGGAGTCACTACATCAGTGGAAAAGGGAAGAGCTTTAGATGTCATCTGGACTTCTGTAAGGCCATTGATGTGGTGTCTCTAAATCAGAGAGATGGATGCAATGAGTGGACTGTCCAGTGGATAAGGAATTGTTTGGACAGTTGCATCCAGAAGGTAGTGGCCAATGTCTCAGAGTCCCAATGGACATCAGTGACAAGTGGGGTCCCTCAGGGTCTATATTGGGCCTAGTGCTATTTAATATCTTCATTAATGACAGACAAAGGGATAGAGTGCACTCAGCAAATTTGCAAATAACACCAAGCTGAGTGGTGTGGTGGACAAGCCTGAAGGACAGGATGCCATCTGGAGGGACCTAGACAGGCTTGAGAAGTGGGCCTGTTGGAACCTCATGAGGTTCAACAAAGGAAAGTGCAAGATGCTGCACCTGGGTTGGGATGATGCCTAAAGATCTAGGAATAAAGCAACATACTTTCAAGATACTGTTGATGTAGGAAGTAATATAAAAGCTGGTCTTTAACTGGAGGCCTATGTGGGGCAGATATGGAAAAATGTCTGCCCCACATAGGGCAAATACATTCTTAAAAGTTTAGCAAATTAGCATAATTGATAAGAATTCGCAATTAGAAGCACGAGTAATGAGGTAATTCCCCCCTTTGGTCCCACCTCTTCTGGATCCCCCCTTTCTTGCTACTAGCCTTACTCTGTTTATGAAAAAGTGTCAGGGGAGAGTATTTTGTCCTTGGTTCCCAGAGGATCTAACCTTGGTCCCCCCAGGCTTGGGACCTCTGGGGAATGTATTTTGTCTTTCTGCCTATCAAGGTAGGAAAAGTACTGGAGTTAGCTAGGAACTATATAGCTATACAACAATAGCCTACAGTGCTAAAAATATACACAAAGGAAATATAAAAGCAAAAATCATTTTGGCATCAGGGGTAACTCCCAGTATCAGTCCAGACTGGTAAATGAACAGATCAAGAGTAGCCCTACCAAGACGGACTTGGGGATGCTGGTGAATGAGAGACTGGACATGACCCAGCCATGTGTGCTGGTAGCCCAGAAAGCCAATTGTATCATGAGCTACATCAAAAGAAGTGTGGCCAGCAGGTCAAGGGAGGGGATTCTGTCCTCCTACTCTGCTCTGGTGAGACCCCACCTGGAGGGCTGCATTCAGTTCTGGGGCTCCCAAGGAAGGACACAGATTTGTTGCTGTGAGTCTGGAGGAGGGCTACAAAGATAATTAGAAGAATGGAGTACCTTTCCTATGAGGAAAGGCTGAGTGAACTGTGATTGTTCATCCTGGAGAAGAGAAGGATCAGGGGAGACCTTATTGTGGCCTGTCAGTACCTGAAGGGGTCCTACATGAAAGCTGGAGAGGGACTTTTTACAAGGGCATCTAGTGACACGACAAGGTAGCATGGGTTTAAAACAAAAAAGGGTAGGTTTAGATTAGATATTAGGAAGAAATTCTTTACTGTGAGGGTGATGAGGCAGTGGAAAAGGTTGCCCAGTCAAGTGGAAGGTGCCCATCCCTGGAAACATTCAAGGCCAGGTTGGACAGGGCTCTGAGCAGCCTGGTCGAGTGGAATGTGTCCCTGCTCATGGCAGGGGGATGGACTAGATGGCCTTTAAAAGGTCCCTTCCAACCCAAACTATGCTACAGTTCCATGGTTCTGTAATTATATGATTCTGATTAACCTAGTATATTACCTGCATCATTTTCTTGGTCAAAATGTGTAGAAATCTGTGGTGCCTGTTGGATGGCCTCTGCGGTGTGTGGTTGCAGTTTGGACGGGGACAGAGATCTTTGGAGACTGGTCTTAGAGCATGAGGTTTATTGTAATAAAGAGCATGGGGGCAAGAGACCTGCCATGAACCGCCAGGCACGGCTCAGAGCAGGTCAGAGAGGTGAGAGAGAGAGAGGTAGAGAAATTGGAATACCGTGGTTCTCGCTTACAATACAATAAATCATGTTCTATGCTGAATATTCTAATTTTCACTAACCAATCTAGGACAAGATACAAATTCTATAGCATTTACATACAGCCTATGAACAGCCTTGTATTACCATTTGGCGTTATATTTTAAACCCTAAAAACTGCTTTTTTTTTACCTTATGCTAAGTTAGTAAAGTCTGCTCTGACCCTTGGACCTGCAGGCAGGCAAGGGCCATTGTCTAATCAAGGAAGGCCATTGTTCAATCAAAGAGGGAGGTTACCTGCGGTGGCCATACTATTGTTTTTCAGTTTATTCTGATGCCGGAATGATTTTTGTCTTTTCTTTATATACCGTTTACACGGTTCTCTGTATCCACAAGTATTAGCATGCATACTTGTAACCCTTCACTTAGTTCAGTGCTTAGTGTTTTGTAAGTGTTCTGCAGGCCCTGAGACTAAACATCCCAGAACTGCAGAGCCAGGGAGACCAAACATTCCTACTGTCTCAGGAACCCAAGGTCTCCGAGCAGGACAGATTCCGTAAACTAGAGGTTAGCCCACCCCAGCCCCTTATTGGGCTCCCTTGTTAGATATGCTAATGTGTAAAGTCTATAACTTGTGTATGTGATTGATGGTGGGTGTGCAATTTGCCACGCTGTCACCTGGGTGAAGTGGATGCATCAAACTGGATCCTGATTAAAATACTGAGGTAACGACCTGTCCTGGTTTAGGACAATATTTAGGAGGAAACCTCTGGGGGGGTTTCCTCTAGGAAGAGCTGATTCCAACCACCCCTCCCCCAACAGGTTCGGGAAAACTTCCCTCAGAGAAAAGTGTAAAAAACTATTTAACAAATAGAATATTCACAAGCATAGAAAAATTTGAATAATATGAAAACGATGAAACCTCTCCTTTCTCTGAAGAGATGGTAGATTCAGAGTCCGTCTGAGTCCAGTTCAGTTCTCCAGTGGGGATGGGGGGGGGGGGCGAGGGGGGGCGATTGCCGGGCCCGGCTGCAGGAGTCGGGGGGGCCCCCCGGGGATTCCCTGGTGTCCCGCGCCCACGCAATGCCAACCAGTCCCAGGAGGAGGAAAAAGGAAAAAATAAACAGCAAAAGGAACAAAGTCTCTCCCTGCAAAAAAGCCGAGAAAGATCTGAGGAAACCCACCACTGTGTGCTATTTCGAGCACACCCAGAGAGTGTGAGGGAGAAACCGGTATCTCTGTCTTACCGGAATGCCAAGGCCTTTTCCCGGGGGAGTAAAGGTGTAACTCCTGCAGACAAACAGCACGTGTTTTTTTTCACCGCTTTCACTCTCTCTGTCTCTCTGGGCCTAACTTAAAGCTGTAGAGCTAAATATCCAGCATAAGCAAGTGGACGATTGGGGATACAAAAAGGTCATATGGCCAACCCAGGACATTCCACCCCTTATCCCCATATCGTCATCTCAGTACCAAGACTAATACAGTCGGATTCTACACACACATATATGTATACATATATATACAGTGTACAGCTATATACAGACAATGTCACTGAAATTCAGTGAATAGTGGTATTTACACATGGTTCTCACCCAACAATCAGATTATCCTGGGGTACACATCGTGTTGTTCCATCTTTCTGCATTATCCACCATGTGTAACCTGGTCCCTGAGCAAAGACAACCCCCCGGATGGGTTTGTCTGTATTCGAGGCAGAGTTGACCCACACCGTCTTCCCTAACAGACCTCTAACATGTACCACTGGGACCTTGTCTCCATCTACTGTATGCAGGGCCTCAGATTGGGCCAGCCCAGCTCTGCTGGAAGAGCCTCAAGTGTTAACTAAACAGGTGGCCTTTGCTAAATGCCTTTCCCAATTTTTAAAAGAGCTTCCACCCAGTGCTTTCAGGATGGTTTTAAACAGTCCATTGCACCTCTCCACTTTACCTGCAGCTGGTGCATGGTAGGGGATATGGTACACCCATTCAATACCATGTTCCCTAGCCCA
>JAHLSL010013727.1:0-21852 GCA_025920805.1 Petroica traversi
CGGCCCGGGCGGGCCCGGGCCGAGCCGCGGTCCCTGGAGCTCCGGAGCCTGGATCCCGTCCGGGCCCGGCGGAGGGAGAGGGCCTGGGGCTGCTTCCCTCTCTGCCGGGAAACAGAAACCCAGTCGCTTGGGAAGTTCCTAAAAAACAGCGGGCAGGTTTAATGTGGTGGTTAATAGTAGCCTTCGTGTGTGGGCAAAAGTTCGTCACTTGGGGATTTTTTTTACCTTTCTGACATCAAAACAAGTGTCCTGAACTTAAAATCGCTGTTGAAATGCCCAAGTCTGGCTATGACTTGTATAAACAGCCCTTATAAACTATGTTCAGGCATCTCTATATCTACAATCTGGGTCTACAGCATTAGAACATGTTTATCAACAACATATAACTTATTTTATAATTTCTATTTTAACTTCTTTTTTCAGCCCCTGCAATCTACAGCAGTATCTTCTACACTTAAGTTTTACGTTGTATATTGTTATTTTCCCATCATAAGAACAGCATGGCTGTAGCTTTTAGTCAAATATAGAGGTTTTCAGGTTTGTGGTTCTTTCAAGGTTACGGCTATGAGGAAATGTCTGGGATTTTATGGTTTAACACCCACTTTTTAAAACTTTTATATGATGTGTGATGCTCCAAAGTGTCTGTACAAAGAGTTTGCAGAATTTAAGACCTCCCTAGATCAAGATCTCTGTGTGTAACATTTGGTGTGTGATAGTATTTCTGTTATTTTGTATATTTCTGTTTGATTTGTCAATCTAGTCTTTTTTTCAGTGAAAAATAAATTCTTTATAGTGTTTGCTGAGCGGAAATCCACTCCTGCTTAACAAGTTACACAATTGTATTGAGAGGTTGGTGAAAAATGTTTTCAATGTCATGTGGGAGCAACAAGAACAGGATCAGATAATGATTTCTTTCTCTCTTTTGCCTTTTGTTTTAAAACCAGGGATGTTGTGGAAACACAGGAACATTACAAGAGCAGGTGGAGATCCATCTGGATCATGTACCTGACAATGTTTCTCAGCAGTGTAGGTGAGTAAACACATGTGGAATTCAATGTCATTTGTTTATTTAATATACTTTGGTTTGAAAATGACAGGGTTTTCTAAATTCCAACTACAGAGCTTCTTTAATGCTGCTGTTCTAAGCTCAAAATTGGTGCATTGTTTGATCCTTCAGAAGGGACTATATGAATGCAGCAAACTAAGCAGAAAGTTACAGCCCATGAGATAAGTAATAAAACTGGTTTTACACGGAATTACATATTACCCAACGTGTGGTTTATGACTGCTTAGTAGTTTGGTAGTGGCAAAAGGCAGTGGCAAGGTGAGGATATTGCTCAGAACCTAACAAAACAAAGGTCACACTTTTATCATCCAAAGTGAAACTTCTAGGGAATGAAAACAGAAATTATGTGGAGTTCTTAAGAGGTAAGATCTTTATGGGAATGCAATGCTGTCTGTTTCAAAATACAAATCAAAACTTGTTTTCTCCTGCTGGACTTTGCATCTCTATTGCAGGGCAAATTGAAATTTTATTCCTGAATAACTCCCCCTGGAAACAAGAATTATGTTGATTTTTGACCTGTGATGATTTTCTGTGGGCCTAGAAATTATCTTGAAGTTGACAGGATACTTCAGCAATTTTTTGAATTAAAATCTCTTTGACTACAGATATGTCAGTGTATCAAGAAATTATTTTTACTTTGGGAACTTGTTGTCTTTCCATTGGGAGGACAACACAGGAGAGGGTTTGTTTGTTTGTTTGTTTAGTGTGTTTGCACCTATAAAATGATCTTTTAAAAATAGTTCCTCCTGATAGGAGCAATTACCACTCCATAAAAAAAGCAGGAAATGCACAGAGGTAGAAGAATGAACTTGTAAAAAGAGTTTTAGGAGAGAAAATTGCTGACAAAAATGGCAAATAAAATAACTTCTGTTTTTACTGTGTTACAGGTTTCTCAATTGTAATTATGTCTGTCTGGCCGTATCTCCAAAGGGTTTGTAAATATGTTTGGTTTCTTTTTTTTTAATTAGTAAGAACAGAAAACTCCTGCTTAGAAAGTCGGTAATAGAAAACCTGGCATTTTATTTAGGGAAAGAAAAAAGTAAAGTGAAGTGTGTGGCTTTAAGAGACTTTTCTTCTGCCATCTGCTTAGACAGCTTTTATTATTTCTTGCAAAATCTGACAGGTTTTTTTTTCCTGAATTGATAAAGGTACTTCATAATCCAGAGATGTTTATAGTATAATGATTTCTTGGTCAGCAAATCAATAGAAATCTTGTTATTAAAATGTAACACAAGGCTTGTCTGCATTTTGGCAAAGGAAAAAAAAAAGCGGAAACTGGAAGTAGAAGTTGCTCTGTAAATGTCACATTGTTGCACATAGATCTTAATATTCATAACAGGGGACTGCCGTTGTTCCTGTATAGCAATTTTAGTTTCTTAGGGGGGTTTCTACCTTAGTTGTGATCTTAAAAGCAGCATAAAAGTCTCTCAAACTTTAATTTAATCTGTGCTAGGGTTTTAGTGTCCCTGGAAGTGTAGAAGGCAGTTTCAAATGCTTTTCAGATTTGGGGCAGGGACCTAGAGGTGTCACTGAAAATGAGGCTGGTGCTGAGTTCTTGTAGAAGACAAGAAAATGCATTACCAGCCTTGTAAATCAGATTCAGGCATGTGCAGGGACAGTGGAAGTGACTCCTTGCTCCTGGCATGGGAAGTGCTTGCTGAAGTTGTGTCTGTAGCCCAGAACATCAGCAGTGCTGTACAAAAAACTCTTGGAGTTTGCTGGGAGGGAGCCATTCCCAGGCTGGGAAGCAAAGCAGATTTTATTGGTTTGGTGCATTGCTAAAGAGAGTGAGGCAAGGTTTATTATCCCAGTAGAGAATCCTTGGTGTCCCAGGTACTAATTGTAAAAGGGTGTTACTGGTAATATAAAACACTCCAGTGCTTCCCCTACAGAACTGATCCTATGTTCCTGCAGATTGATCCCACAGCGGATGCGAGTTTCCTGGGCTGGATTATTGCTTCATACAGCATTGGCCAAATGGTTGCTTCTCCCCTCTTTGGCTTGTGGTCCAACTACAGGCCCAGGAGAGAACCTCTGGTGGTTTCCACTGCTATCTCAGTAGCTGCAAATTGTCTCTATGCCTACGTCCACGTGCCCCATTCCCACAACAAGTACTACATGTTGACAGCCCGGGCTCTCGTGGGGTTTGGAGCAGGTAACCACTGCAGGATTTACGTTTCTGGAAATTTTCACGTTCTGTGTCTCGTGTAAGGTGGTTAATGTTATATTTTAATTCCAGATTTACCATTATGTGAATCATAATTTAATATTTAACAAAGCAAAGAGTTGGCCAATTCTAACAAAATTGTGTAATTGTGATGTTGTGTAAAAATACTGGAGGCAGTGCTGGCTTTTATTATCTTGCAAAATAAGAAACAAACCCGTAAAATAAATATCACTCAACAGTTTAACAATATGAACTTGATATTTGCATGAACACTTTCTTGGCTTGGGGTTTTTTGAAGGAAATGTGGCTGTAGTTCGATCGTATATTGCGGGTGCCACTTCTCTGACGGAAAGAACAAGTGCCATGGCCAACACCAGTGCCTGTCAAGCAGTTGGCTTCATTTTAGGGCCAGGTAAAGCAAATCTTCTTTCCTCACTTCTCCTGTTCGGTTGAAATTGGACACTGGAAGTAGGAATCCTCAGCAACTCTCTGTAGGGGATTTTAAGGAATAGTTTGTCAATGATATTCAATTCAATAAATGGGGTCCACTCCTTTATACTTCTGTAAGCCAGTAGAAATGAAACATTCTTGTTCAATTGCTCTGCACCAATTTAAAATTTAATTTAACTCCTCTCCCCACTGCATCTGTTCTCTCTAGTTTGCCCTTAGCATGAGGTATAATCCAGCTCCAGGACCAAAGTTTTCCATGTAGGAGCAAGAGGAAAAAAAAGAGTAAATCATCTGTCTGCCAAGAAAGTTACCCATTGGTACACTCAGAAGTCAGTTCTATATGTGGTCATGATGTGATTTATACAGTGTATTTGTATATAACCAAGTAGTTTCCTGGCTAGCTGAGATCCCACTGGTATCCATTTTGTTTATTTAGAGTAGGATTCTCATAGTGTAAAAGGTTTGACAGGTATAATACTTACATTTTACTTGGCAATTGGAACAACTTTTTTTATGTGCTCTTATATCTTCTTAATGTTTATCAAGATTTTCACTGTGCATTGATGTTCTTAAGTTTTTCAGACATGTTTTACACTCATTGGAGAAGAAGGAGTAACGTGGAAATTCCTTTGTCTTCAGCTGAACATGTACACGACACCAGTGTTATTTGGAGCTCTCTTGGGAGTTATTAATATTATTCTCATCTTTGCTATATTCAGGTAATCAAGTAAAAAGAAATGTAAAAACCCTCTATTGTTTTAGAGGGTGACTTGCAGCAAATAATATGCTGCTCAGCAGGAGCAGTAATAAACCTGAAAACTGGAGTGCTAAAACTATAAGTTGTTATTTATTTTTTCAGTGTTTAAGTCTTCTTTAATACTTGTATTTTGCTTATGCTTGTAAATGAATTTTGCAGTGTTCTGTTTAGAATGTAACCGTATTTGACAAGTTAAAGACATTAGACTGTGAAGCTTGGTACAGTTTTTGTGTTGGTGGTTGCTGCCCATGTCTTTTCTCTGAGGAAAAATAAGGTTGGCTTGTCGGTAGGAATCTGACTGTCTGTGTCTTTCCATTAAGAATCCATAGGGGGATTATTATTCATTATCCCCTTGGTGCAGGTCCATATGGATGTGTGATATTCTCCCACTAGAATATCTCCTTTCTTGAACAGGTTGGTGTTCATTGCAGTCAGGTGTCAGCTTTGTAAAAGATGTTTAAGGGACTGCAAATAATTATCATAATAGATTATACCATTTACAATCATTTTAATGAAACTTGACTCATTAGTAGATCAAATAAATATGTGTATTAATGAAAAACGTTCTAAATTTCTAGGGAGCACCGAGTGGATGACATGGGACGGCAGTACAAAAGTGTCAATTCTGACAGAGAAGGTACCAATGTTTCCTTGAACACTTATCCTGTGATTATAATTTTGAAGTACTCTCTTACTGCACAGAACCTTTTAGAAGTGTTCTGAAGTATGATGCACTGGGAAGTTGATGTGGAAAATAGGCTACATCTCTCCCTAGCTGGTTCAGGAATTGCTTCATTTGTCATGTTGTGTCCACAGTGCTGGCTGGTAGCATAGAAGAAAAATAGTAAAAATTATAAGGATGCTTCCACATTCTCACCCTAAGAATTCTGCTGTGTAATTTTGACTTTTCAAGAGAATGTTTCAGTTTCTATTGTTAAGATAGTTAAAGAAGTTTGCTTGTTTTGCTGTCACTCAGGACTCACTGGGAAAACAGACAGTGTAGCCAGTTTGGAAATTATTTTCTGTAATTGTAGAGGAATTGGAATTTCCTTTGACTGTCAAAGTATAAGTGCCAAGCTGCCCACCAACTTGCATGCTAAATACTTAGAAAACTAAAGGAATCATTACTGTTTGTAATTTGTGATGGTATAAGGAAAAGCTGAGTGTGCAGTTCAGGTAATTCCTTTGCGTTGCTGCAGGAAGTGATGTTCTGGAACAGAACACAGAAGGAAGCATTGACAACGTTGCTGTGGTAGCCCTCAACATTCTCTTCTTTGTCATCCTGTTTGTGTTTGCTGTCTTTGAAACGTAAGTTTGTCTATTTTCTCTCAAAACACTCAGACATGTGAAGTAGTTAGATTGGGGGGTGCATGTTTTTCTGTTCTACTGATTTTCCTAACTTTAGAAATAGAAGTCTAAAACCATATGCAATCAAGCTGATGAGTGCTGATATAGAGTAATGAATTAAAGATCAGTAATAACTAAAGATACCTGCAGTTTGTGGTGTAGGAAACATTAATGTAAAAGCTTTTGAATGGTGCAAACCCATATCCTCAGCTTTTTGAATGTTAAAAAAAATAGCTTAATCTGAACTACCTAAAATCTTCAGAGAAAGCCATGTTTTCAGTTGAATATAGTATTCTATATTTTTTATTTTAATTTTGTGTAATTTCTTAATATGATTCTGTTTAGCTCCAAGAGCTTCAATGAACCTATTTCAGTAATGATTAAAGCTATTGTTTGATAGAGTTAATGCAATTGTATTTTTAAATACCTTATTTTATATGACGGGGGTTTTTTTTTTTATAGACTAAAGAAGTAGGTTATTCACTCCCAAATTTTGTGTGTGTAAGAAAAAAAGTAAAACATAACAACATTATCTCAGGTTGAAGCGCACTTAATTTTTTTAACTTATAAAACAGTTTGATAATGTAAGATTTATTCTGCAAGTTTTTTGAGCACTAATGTAACTAAAATTTGTTTTGTAATATGGCTGTGTCATAAAATGCATTATTTTTAGAAAACTGAGGTTTTAGAGACTGGTTGGTTGCTAAGACTGAAACAGTATTATAAGTTTTATTATTTTTATTCTCACAGGGTTTGATTTTTTTTCTGTCTCTATTACCCTGGCTTGGCTTTCACTCCATCATCTTCTCATGAGTTATCAGAAGTAGATTAATGATGCTTCAGAGTATGGCTGATGTAGTGCATTGATGTTTGGGACAATTTGTGTGGGGAAACCAATGTATGAAAGAAGCTTTTTATGATTTCTGTACTTTTGTTCTGTTATTTCAGTATAGCTACTCCACTGACAATGGATATGTATTCCTGGACCAGGAAAGAAGCTGTTTTTTATAATGGAATAATCCTTAGTGTGATTGGCATTGAATCAGTTATTGTTTTCATGGTGGTTAAAATACTATCCAAAAAGTAAGTTTTGGGGATTTTGTTACTTATGTTGGCTAAGTGTGAAATGCTTTATGGCAAGGCCAAATCTGTGACACTCAAATCTTCTACTTGGTTATGAGTCTGGGTTTACTGTGATAATGAAATACTTCCAGTTTTGGCACAGTCATGATGCTGTGGTTGTTCTTTGTTCTGTTAACATAACCCACTTATTTGGCTGTCTTTTACCCTTGAATCACAAAAAAGCAGGTTTTAAATCACTGTAATTTTGTAACTTTTCTTGCTGGTGTTGTTGTCCATTCAGATACCATTGGAGATGTCCAATGGATGTCCAATGGAGATACCATTTCCACAAACTAATGGGCTATGTCGTAAGCAGCTATGTAAATTTTCAATTAGTTAAATGATACATTTAATTGCAATTTCGTTGTTTGGTAGGACTGGTGAGCGTGCCATACTCCATGCAGGCTTACTGGTTGTCTTGATTGGATTCTTTATCTTACTGCCTTGGGGGAAGAAACTACCAAATATCCAGTGGCAAGGTATAGTTCAAGTCTTTACTAGGCCACCTTTGTAGTGTTTGTTTGAAAGTCTTTCATTGCAATTCTGTTCTTAATGATATGAACAACTTATTTTTTTCAGAAATAAAGAACAGCTCTATTCCCAGAACAGCCCCCAGTGAAATGTTAATGCCTTTCTGGAGTTTGCAGGAGCTGCAGCTGCCATCCAACCACACAGCAGAGCCCGTGGGCTGCCCTGTCACACAGTCCTGGTGCCTGAACACTCCCATGATCTACCTGGCCCAGTACATCAGCTCTGATGTGCTCATAGGCTTGGGCTACCCCGTCTGTAATGTCATGTCCTACACTTTGTACTCCAAAGTCCTAGGACCAAAGCCCCAGGTAAGCACCATCCCTAAATGCCTTATTTCATTTGCTCTGAAAGACTTGCGCTCTCTTTATTAGAATAAGGGGTCTCGCAAAAAATTCCTTTTGTCATCAGCAAAATAATTGTGTGTTTTAAGCAGGGCAGAACTTTTAAACTTTTAACTTTTTTAAAATCCAAAGTAAGTCTCTGGGGGAATTAGAAAGCAAGGCTTGTGCTATTTATGCAAATTTCACAATGTGAAAATTTCATTACTGTTCTGTCAGTCTTTCTTGTGACTACCAATTATATATTTGAAATACCAGTATGGAATAATGTTCCTCTTACTGAAGACTACAAATGCTACTAGACCCCCAGTATTGACATTTTATAGCAGTAAAACACTACAGCAAATTTTTATTATTGCTTAACAAAATGTTTTATTCCCTTTTTCACAATTTTTTAACATTATATTTTGGTGGAAGAGACTTAATGCTTTGAGCCAGAATGCATTTTGTTTGAAAGCAGTAGAATACCTTTGAGTGGAGCCTTGGAATTACTGCTTAGAGAGGCTGAGCAGTACTTGGAAACAAAGTAATCAGTGTCTTAATGAGTTAAGAAAGGTAAGTGGTTGTTTAAATACTTCTAAATTTTCTGGTTAGGCTAATAGGTTAGAATTAATGGCAAGCCAAATAATTCCTGTATCACTTACATAAGCCTTTGATCTGCTGTAGGGTGTCTACATGGGATGGTTGACTGCCTCTGGAAGCGGAGCACGGATCCTTGGGCCTGTTTTTGTGAGCCAGATCTACACTCACCTGGGGCCACGCTGGGCATTCAGCTTGATCTGTGGAGTGGTTGTAGTCTCTCTCTTACTCCTGGAGATAGTGTACAAGAGACTGATTGCATTTTCTGTCAGATACGGGAGGATGCAGGAAGTGAGTTGTTAAATACATATTTAAAACAAACAAACAGTAAAACCAAGCAGAAGTAATGCTTAGTTTATTACTGCTTTTTACTGAGGAGTACCTAACCACTGACCTTGTTGGCTGTGTGCTAACAACTGTGCACTTGACTTTCTCATTGACAAAATATTTAACTTGGTCATACCCCAATACCTGGTTACCCCTGCTGCAGTAGTCTTTTGTGTCCTGCTTTTCTGGCAGCAGAGGAAGTAATATGATGGGTTTGAGTGATACAGTGTGCAGTGCAGCTGTGAAGGTCACAGGTTATGTGCATCCTTTCCAGAAAGAACTAAAAGAAACATTGTCTTGATTCTGTGAATCAGGATTAGTAACTCTTTTGTAACTACAAGTTTAGTTGAGCTGCATGCACTTTGTATGGAGACACCACTACTTGAACAAACCTTCTGATGTTGGGTTTGTTGGCTTGTAAGCACTGGTTAATACAGACCACAGGTTCTGGAACCTGCTACATCTCCTCCAAGATGTCAAATGACAGGTGACAGAAGCACAGAGGAAGGTAGGTGCTCTCCACACAGGTATTTGGTGTGGGGTTTGGGTCTTCAAGTTGACCAAAAGCCATTGAAAATCGGTCTCAGCACCTGTTACTTGAACTACAGTGAACCAAATGTGCAATTTTTCCTCTACTGTTTTGGAGAATGCCTTTTTGTAGCAAGGATAACGTGCAGTGTTGAAATATACACAGCTTTTCTTAACTACAAGAAAAACAGGCCTAAGCACAATAGTGTACACTTTTGTGCTTGGTGAGAATGAATGCACTATGCTGAGCAGTGGTGGTAATTAAGTGAAAGGAGAAAACTGGCTCCTGGGTGTTCACTATTATCTGCAGACTTCTATTTTTTCTGATACTAGGGTACAAGAAACAGGAATTTACACTGTTTTAGTCATTCAGACTTTATTTTAAAAAATGAGACTCTAATTTTCCCTTTGTAGTAGGGCCTAAGCTCATCTGTACGGGTTTGTTTAGCTGTTTAATGCTACTGGAAAAAAAACTCTGGAGTAACTCCAGTATGAGAGTTGTGGCTGCTGTTTAATGTCTCTACTATTTGAATTTAATAAATGTAATTATGTATTCCCATGTACTCAATTGTATAAACACTAAGAGACTACTGAATTAAAAGATGATTTTTTCAATATTGACTGAAGGGGACACAGAAATTTCATTCCCTCCTGGGCTTTCCTGCTAGAGAATCACAATTTTCTGAAAAAGGACTTCACTTTTATAAGCAAATTCATAATAAGTGCTACTTGTATATATTTCTTGATGTTCCTAGTGCAAAACTCTTATTTTCAAGCTATTTCCTTGATTTGGATGCAACAAAATAATTGACGTGGGAGTTCAGTTGAGCTGTGCTCGCACACAGCCAGCACCAGCTCCTCTGAAACTCTTCATTTCCCCCCTCCAGCACCATTTTGGATCTATTTAAGATCTCTTCCTGCCTAGTAAGGAGGTTATAGAGTATTTAAGTGCAGATACAAGCACCATCAGGAGTGTTACCCCACTTGAAGCAAAATGCGTAGAAGAGCTACTGTTAATGCTACTTCAGTTGCTGTAAGTATCACGTAATGTGTAAAACAAGGTAAAAACCACCTAAAATGATTAACTCTTCTCCTTTACTACCACTTGACCATGAAATAAATAAATAGATCCAGACAATTACCACTGCATTTATTTTTTTTTGTATAACATGTTTGTGCAGGGAAGTTAAAGCTGCTGCTACAAAAAAATAAAAAACAGAGCTATAAAACATATACATATTTACATATATTATTTGTAAGACATAAAAATATACGTTATTTACAAATACAAATACTTGAACAGCACAGATGCATTTTCCTTGATTGTTGGCACTGAGTAAGCAGTGGAGTAAGGAAAAAAAACCACAGCAGATTCAGAGTATTTCCAAACATTTAAAGCAGTCAAGAATGAAGTTGCTCGAAGTTTTGCTTGAGCAAGTTTATCCATCACTTTAATGAAAAGTATGTTTTGTATGATATTTCATGCACCATTTGCTACACAATAAAGAGAGTAACTTTCCCTTTCCTAACTTTTTACGAGATTTTGGAAGAATCTCTGCATAACCTGAATAAGATCAGTCACTTTACTGGGAAGTCATTGAGTGAGTTTATTAAGCTCTTGTGCCGTGACACCTGGTTTTCTTTAATCAGTGAGGACCAGCTGGATTGGTAAACATTACAAGAATAGAAGACAGACAGTGCAGCTTCTCTTTGATGTATTCTGGCAACTTATCCTCTTCTCCATACCTAGAGAGGCAAAGCAGCATAGAAGAATTGAGATGCTTAAATAATTTGTTTTATTTAATGAAAATATAGTTATTCCAAAACACTACTTTTCTTCCCCTCCCTGTTTTTAATAGTATGCATAAATAGCGGCTGTACTCTGGAGACCAAGTAGATACATTCACAGCTTGTTTTATTAATTTGTTACCCAGAGTTCAGTCCCAGCTACGGGACCTTCTCTTTATTTATTAAGCTTACAAAAGCCAATCAGCTGTGAAGTGATGGCAATGCTAAGTTTTAATATTTACAAAACAAAATCAATAGTGGCTGTGAAGTTACCTGATGTACAGCAATCTTGTACTGAGTTACCTGGACTGTTTTTATGACAGGAGCAGACTCACCTGGTTGTCTGTCCATCTGGAGAAGTGTAAGTGATGGAAGAGACACCTGCTTGGGCTACTAGCTGGGATCCATCATTGAACTGAACCCACACTGCTCCACTGGTCAGCTGATCATAGAAGTTACATTGTGGTTTGAGAATATGAAATACAAAATTACAAACCTAGAACTCTTATAGTAATGGAAGCTCAATGTTTTTCAAAATTTCTGAGGGGACTTCTAAGGAGGTATTTTGGTCAGTCTTTTAAAGACAGACATTACATGGATATTATTTTGGAGACAGTAGTCTCATGTAGAGGAAGATGCATTTCTCTTGTACAGATCTGATACATAGCTGTTAAAAATTTTGTCATGAGACTTTTGCATCTATATTAATGAATAGAGAAGTTTAACATTTTCAGATTTTTACTAGAGTAAAATTTAAATGACATAAGACACTGAAATAGGCAATGATAGCCAGAGGGAAATTGTGGCAACTGAGATACTGAACTATTATTTTGGTTTCTTCCACTTACATAGTTCACCATAGTATTTATCTGAGACATTTATTTAAAAGTACCTTTCCACATACAAGTTTTAGATTTAAACTGTATTGCATAACTGAATTACTCCTCAGAAATCAAGTTTAAAGTTAATGACTTTAAAATGCATATCTCAAATTTAATAGGAAAAAAGAATAGCCATGACTCCTTTATCAATTCCTCACCTGAGAAGCCCAACCAACATTTTTCACAAAAACAGATTTGACAAGTTGGGCTGAATTTGGACTGCATTCTGTTTGATGAACAGAGGAGCACATCTTTTCAGCAGTGTTAGTCAGAAACGTAGGCTTTTCATAGGACACCATCTAAAACATAGAGATGCACAGAACTATCAGAATTAATACCTTGGCATTAATCCTACTGATGAGGTACCAGCTGTAGTGGCCAATTACCACCTGTTCATGTATACAGACAGATTTAGCCTCTATGCTTCATTTAACAGCATTGCAGTGTAAAAACCCCACAGGGACATAACTTTAGGTTGTCAGGTTCACTTCAGTCAGGTGGAAATGGTCAGATTCTGTACTGGGGACAGGAGCTACACAGTAAACAGATGTAGATCCAACAAATGCAGATTGAGGTACATTCAATAAAGCTCACAATACAAACTCAGTGTGCCAAGACCCCAATAAAATTCAGTCAGCTGAGGAAGCTTTATCAGGAACCAAAGCCTCGTGAGCCTTTTGAACAAACCAGATGAAATTGCTCAAAAAGCTACACGTCTATTTTCACTGACCCTTTTTTTATATACATACACTAACACTTGATTGTTTCAGAACAACAACCTCAAGTGCCAATAACCTTTGTAATACCATTTGTTATACAGCACTGAGGGCACATCGGAGCTCTCGAACTGAAGACTGTGCTGTCGAACACGAGTAAGCAATTTTCAAACTGTTCCCAGAAGGCATTTGTGGTAAAGTTTTGGAGTATTCTGATTTTTCAGATGCTCTTAAATCCAGGTATCAAAAGTTAGTTGAAATCAAAGCTAACATGTCTGGTCACAAATGGCTAATAAAAGCCTATGTCCATACAAATGTAATTCCATTAGTTCAAGTAAAGCAGCAATATGGGAGAGTGGTCCCCAGGGTGTGTCCTTGTGTACTTACAGGAGCACAGTTTGGAGTCTGAACTGGAGTAGGACTGGCAGCTTTATTTCTATCCAATCCCACAACTTCTTTTGAATAGTTTGTCTTGTCCAGCAGTGGAGGTGCTACAGCCAGTGGTGATTCAGTGTTACCAGGTTTTCTGGAAAAATAACGAGAAAAACTGGAAAAAGGTCTGTACAAAACGGACTAAAGAAACAACTAAGGAGATGTAGCTTTTCCTTCATTTTACCATGGCTTGTCCAAGGCACCTGATGGTAGAAGTCTTCTGAAGAACTGCTTTTCAGTTCAGATACATAAGGGGTCAATAAATATCCAATAAATACACAAATATTCAAATACATCAGTATTTTGAACTGAAAGCTATTACCTTCCAACAATTATTGGAAAAAATGGAACACTTCCATTCCTTTTCTCTTCTTCCAAAACAGCAGATTCCAGTGCAAGGCATATACGATGTCCCTGAAATGAGAAGTTTATTACAGTTTTAACTTGAGAACTGTGTAACTATTTCATACATGTTTAGTGTGGCAGGTGAGCCCACACAAGGAAATTGCAAATGGTGCATCCTCCCTTCTTAACAGCATAATGAAAACATGGAAAGCAACACTGGAAGCACATTTGTGAGAGGGAAGCTGAATTTTCAGGAAGTTGCTTTGCACTGGAAAAGTTCTATGTAAGGCCCCTTACCTCATTTGCATGATCCATATAAGCCTGGATTTCCTTCTTCAACCCTGTTTCGCTTTCTCCTTTCAAAGTGAAGGATTTCCCCGACTTTTCAATCACACGAGTTATACCAGCTGTCTTATGGATCTTTGCTCCTGCAAGAAAATATGAACCCTTTCAGTGTGAGCTCTATAAAATCCCAGTTAACCATGGAAAAGTTGGAGCAGGGATGTGTCTCTCACTAAGCAGGTTAACAATCACAGGTAGATGTAAGGAAGACTTATGAATAAAATGAAAGTATAATATAAATAACACTTTTGCAACATGTACTTCCTGAAGAAGGTATCAATAAGGAAATAAATCAACTAATCTACAAGATGCTAGAATAAAGGCAGAGTGGCCAAAAAACTGTTCATAGTGCACTATTTTCTTCAAACTGGAGTGGTGGTTGTTTATTGTTAGGCAATATTTTAGTGCAGCTCTAAAATCATTATTTACCTATTTACATAACTGCAAAAATGAATACATACCATCATAAAAACAAATTTCAACATCTGCAGGGGGTGAATTTTCCATCAACATGCACTTGGCATATCTTGTATAGAAGGTCACTTTGGGGGTTTTTGTTCTCACCAACTGTACAAACTTAGCTGCATACTGGTATTTTTTCCAGTATTTTTCTAAAAAAAAAGGTTTTTTTAAAAATTAAGATTTAGCACCAGCTTGAGGAGAAGTAAGGTAAATTATATATTTGAAAGCTTAAGGTCGAAAGTAATATTTAAGTGCTTGACAGATGTATGTTTAAAGAAACTGACTTGTTTCCACCAACAGCTCCCAGAATGAATGAGGAAAAGATTACAAGAGCTTTAATTTTAGTACACCACATTGTAAAGGGGAGACTCCTTAAAACTCCCGTATAAAAGCAATAAAAACCTGTGGGCTACACATTCTTGTGAATTGTGAAGTTTCAAAACATTTTCCAGCTAAACTGTAGTTTGAATCCAATTCTGAAAGGAGTTTTACTTCAGAATTATCTGAAAAGTAATAGCTAAAAGCTAAAAAGTCACAAGATTCACTTAAAATATCCCATTAATCATCCTAACTTTAAAATGGATTTTAGGTTACCTGGCAAGTTGTCAAAATTATATGTGCAGATGCCTTCAGGAGGAACAGGAGGTCGGTCATCAAGAAGGAAACCTCTTCCTTCATTTGGATGATAAACTGCAATCTACAGCAAGGGAACAAAAATTGTGTTTAGCTGCAACTTACAGCACTCTGCACTTTTAACAGGTATGGAAATAAGTCACATTTTAATTAACAACTGTGATTTACCAGGAAAGCTCTATTTCTCTAAGTAATTACTTAACAGAAGCATTTTTTCACCAATACTTCACCTATTCAAAAAGTCAAATCCAATTTTTCACTGAAATAATTGCTTTCTCCCTATATTTATACAGCTTTATTATGGAGGGGGGATGTTTTCAGCCATGCATATATAAACACTGGATTTCAAAAGAAATAATCACTTAAAAAGAAAAAAACAGCTCTGAATGAACTCTAAGCTCTTTATACAACAGTGAAGAAATCAAAAATATACTCACCACATTTCCATCACTAGATATTCTGAGAACTTCTTTCACAAGCTCCTGTGAATGGTGCTCTTTCAGAAACTCCATATACACTTCCCCAGTGTCTAGAATGCTCACCTAAAATATATTAAATATTCAAGTTAAACAAAAAGACCTATAGTTTCTGCAAAATGTAAGATTCTACTTTTTCCACAAATGCTTTAATAAATGCTTTCCCCCCACCTTAAATGCACTTCAAACTGATATATGCCTATTACAGCAACTTATGTTATTAGTGCTATTAAAACAGAGCACTTCAAGCTGACTGAAGGGTCTCAGCCTGGTCACTGAGGGTGTGGCTTCTTGAGTGACAAATCAAAACACAGACAGGTCTGCTCTATTATATTTTAAGTATTCTCTATACAAAAACGAAGATGCAACTTATATTAATATGATTTTAAATTAAATTATTCTAGATTAAGTTTCCTAAAAACATGTTTCTAGTTTACCAAGAGATTTTTAACAGACAGTCACGCTGCATTAAGTACTTCAGTCATTCCCATTTTTAGAACTGATACTTACCACTGCATTTTTGGTTTTTTGCCTGATGGGTTTCAGCCTGTGAGCAGTGAGAGGTGACACAACACTTCGCAGTGTAGGTTTCTGGTGTGCTGATGGCTCCGGGCCCCAGGTTTGGTTTTGTTCTGGAGCTGACCAAAGGCCACAGGTAGGAGATGGCTGAATATTCTCGTTTTTGCAGAGAACTCCAGGGATGCATTTCTTTGGGTTTCTCTGGTTTAAGGAATGTGGACAGTCACCAGAAGCATCGTGATTCCTTATATCTTTTAAGGTGTTCCATGCATTTCTTGGTGCATCCTGCTGCACATCCAGATGGTACCGAAAACCTCCACGTGTGTTACTCTTGCCAGTCATGTCTGCAAGTGGCCTCAAAGGAACTGAAATCACCACAAAGGGACATTGGAGATTCAAGGAATCATAGCCAGAAGGAAAAAATTTCTAGTATAGCTTTAAAAGCTTTTCGAGGGATTGTCTTAGAAGGCTTATTTAAGGAATGAATGGGATTTCTTTAATCCTTAGTCCAAATCATCAGGCCTTTTAGTAGCATCAATATCAGTGCTAGCAAAATTCCAGTGTTAATTAAAGTAAGCTGTTCCTGTCTTTCAATTATGACGATCTTCAGTTTTTACACATCAAATAATTTTAAAAATTATTTATAAACAAAATACTAAGATTTCAAATAGACTATTACACAAGAATTAGTTTAACCTGTTGAAAGATAGCTTATTTACCATTCAGATGACCATTAGCAGCAAGTTTCATGTAAGTTCCAGTTTATCTAACTAGTGTTTTACCATCCCTTGTTTAATTTTTAAAGTCATTGTAATAATTTCTTTTAATTCCTATCTTTATATTTAATATTCCTATAACTCCTTCCCTGGTTTTGATATTTAAGCCCTTGATCAACTTTCACCTCACCCACAGCACTATTGAGCTCCTTCTGCTGTGTGGGTGAACAGTTGAGAAGGGACCAAAAATTAAGTAGGATTATTCCGACCATATGGTCTCCGATTCCAATTCTCTGTAGCAGGAAGGTAAGGAGCCCAGTAATGTCAAACCAAAAAAGGCCAGAATGGATTTATGGTTTATTCTATGATTAAATTACATTATTTGTTAATGATGTAACGTGATGCACAACAAAGAACACCTCCTTCCCTTCTGTGTCTTTTGTCCTTTCCTCCACCCATCCTTCTGCAGCCTTATTATCTTTCTCACTCACTGAGATCCCATCTTCTCTTATTTAGTTGCATTTGCACAACAAAATTAACTGGGCTTTCAAGTCATCTGCTAATATTTTGTCATACATCTACACTTACAAAACTGAGTAATTAAGTTAGGACCTAAAATTCTGGTTTCCCCTTTGTTTTTTGGTTTTGTTGGGGGTTTTTTTGCTAAAATAGTAGTAGAAAATAACAAGCTTGTTTTAGGAAACTATTCAAATTCAATGTACAAAGACATTTTTAAAAATAGAAAATCCCACTGACACTATTACAAGTCACTGCTCTAACATGAGTGCAAAAACAGAGAACTGATGAGTAACATACCATTTGTTTGCATGCTTCCAAGCCACTGCTGCATTGTCTCAGCCTGGGACTTTTGCTCTAGCAAACCAACCTGGGGCTTCACTGGGCACAGATAATTTGAGCTACAAAATAAAAATTAAACACTAAATCAAGATTGCATCCAAGACACTTGCACAGCAAAAGTTATAATGCTACAGCTGCAGAAACCACAACACTCAGAACATCTAGGAAATGCAGGAGGAACTTTGTAGCTGCAGGCAGCATAGAACATGCTTCTTTTTCATGGGCTAAAGAACAGGAAAATAAAAGTTTCCAAATGGAATGAAAAGTTATGATAATGCTGCCAGCAGTAGCTGTTCTTACATCTAGCTCTTAATTCACATCCTTGGAGAAGATACAGTGATGACATGACACCCATGACCCCTATGTATCTCACTCAGCTGAAAGATGTCCGTCCTACCACCAAAACAGTTTGAATTTCCACAAAATACAGTAAATCCCCAAAATTATAAAGACTTTTTACCAGCTTTTTATATGGTGACATATATGTAGGCACAGGTGAACTGAAGCTATAATCCATGTGTTGAAGGACAAAGAATACACACAAAAGCAGTTGCTGCAGAGTCACTGATCTGTTGTTAATTCACACTAAGCTCCTGTGAGGTTTTTTATCTTCATACCCTGAATCTGTCTGCACTTTCTTTTAGTGATGATGACTACTTCCCCATTGGCAAGGGCTCACTTATCACCAAAGCCACCCCAAAAACACAGAATATAAAACATTTAATTTAGGTCTCAGGATCTTGCATTTAAGATTGCTGAGCAAGCTAACTACAGATACAAGAGGCTTTCCTTTCACCAACTATGCAAAAAAAGCTGTAACCATAAGTTAATCCCCACACTCACATTAATATTCTCTCATGTTTACATTCAGCGTGGCTTTATGAAGTCACAGGGAACAAACGTAAGCATTACATTAACATTTGCATAAATTTTTGATTCATCGGACATTTCTCAAACTAGAAAGAATGAACATGCCCACTGAACTTTGCTTATGTCAAACACTTGAGAACAGTCAAGAAAAACTTCTTACTCCATTTACTTTTTCTATAGGAAAAAAGTCTTTTCCTTGAACTGATTTGCAAAGAGAAAATATAGGAAATGATGCCACTTAATGCGGAGAGAAATGCAGGAACTAAGATATGGATATCCTTATATTAAAACAGAAAACGGCTATTTTGATATTTTGCTGATGGAAAGTCTACAGAAAGAAGCCAGGATTTTCATACAGAAGCTACAAATAAGTACAGAACTATATTTTAGATAATTATCTATGATTGACACTTTCCTTTCAGGTACACCACTTTTATAAAGTATTGCCTAATCTTTACAAATTTTTGTTTTATCCTCCCTAAGAATAAGAAAAAAAATCACCCCAAGAGACCAGCATGTAAAGATGCTGGTAATTGCACTTTAAATGCCTTCTCCCTTCATCTGTCTCTTCTACGAAGAACAATTAGCAAGGCTTTCTGCTATAATGGGGAAAGAAATGCTCAACTTGCTGCACATGGAAAGAAGAGAGTAATGGAGCTCTACATTTCATCTGAGAAAACTCATTCTTACTGTGGTTGATCTTTCAAAGGTGGAGATATGTTCTCTTCAAAAGAACCAGAAGTACTAGAAGTCTTCTCCTTAAATATCTCTCCTATATCACTATAGCTGTTGGCAGGTGAAAAGTATTCTGTGTTTTCTCTTGTTCCCATTTTAGGCTTGGAGAGCACTTCCAAAGAGTGACATCGATCCATGATGTTGGACATGCCTTGGGTCTGGCTGTGGGATGTGCCAGACCTATCGGAGGAGTGGGCTCTGCGGAGGTAGCGGGAATGCGGCCTCTCCTCCCCAGGCTGCATGGCTCTTCCCCTGCCACTCACACCAATCTCCTTCCCCTGAACTTCCCACTGTCGGAAAGAACTGCTTCCGTCTCTTGATGAATTATTACTGGAATTCTTGGTCATAGGGAAAAAAGTAATTTTATTTGGGAGCGGCTGTCCAACCAACAACTTCTTCTTTTCCTTCAAGCACCCGCTGTTACTGATGCTGGAAGAGCCCGTGAAGGTTGTAGAGATGGTGGCATTTCCGCTGTCCATGGAATCTTCCGAGGTTCCCAGACCCCTGCTCCGGGCAGAGCCACCCCTGGCCATGAAAGGATGATCCAAGACCGAGGAAAGGCTCAGGCGATCCGCCGGGTTCTTGCGCAGCAGCCTGTGAATGAGGTCCTGCGCCTCTCTGGACAAGAAGCCCGGCATTTCATAATCTGCCAGCACCACTTTGTTCAGCGTGTTCCTGACCGTGTCCGTGTCGAAGGGCGGCTTCCCAATGAGCAGAGTGTAGAACATGCAGCCCAGGGACCACACGTCCGACTCCAGCCCGTGCGGGCTCCGCGTGGCTATCTCCGGAGAGATGTAATTGGGAGTCCCGCACATGGTGTAATGCTTCTCGTGGGGCATCTGCAGCTGAGTGGCCAGCCCAAAGTCAGCAATCTTGACGTTCATGTTGTTGGTGAGTAAGATGTTGGAGAGGGTGAGGTCCCGGTGCAGTATTCCATGGGAATGGAGGTACAGCATGCCCGTGATAATCTGGTGCAGGAAGTGTCGCGCTGTCAAAACAAAAACAGATATTGCGGTCTTATATTTGAAATCACAGCTCTGGAAATAACTCAGCTTTAACTGGTCTTGCTTCTATTTGATCTTATTTTTAATAAAAAGAACTTTACAAGGGTGTTCAGGTGTCATGCTAGTGAAATTGGAATCAACTTTCTCCTTTTTTCTTTAAGCAGACAGGCACAACTTTTTTCTAAACTCATGAAAATTTATGCAATACAGGAAACAGGACTGGAAATATTTTCAATTGGCCTAAACTTTCTGAAATTAGGCTCTTAAGAATTAAAGCTAAGTTGCTGGTCACTTTTGGAAACAGATACTAGTTAACCCAATGATGCCTGTGAGGCAGTACCCCATTAATCCACTCCTGTGGCCTGGGTCCCAAAAAACCCTAATCTATAGCAGTTTCATGGAATTAAATTAGTAACTGATAGAGAAGCAGGTAAGCTGGAAGAACTGGGCAAGGGTTAAGCAGTGAGGTGAGTCTGGAAGCAGTAAAGGCAGAAGTTGCCAGCTTTCCTGTTCTCCTTCTTTCCTCTTGCCAGTCTTGACCCACATTTCAACACAATTCTAAGCACAAAGGTAACCTCTACCTTCTATTGACCTCTGCCTCCTAAGATTGCTATTTTTTAATACTCAAAACAGCACAAATAGAAAGAAATTTATATAAAAATACAAGTGAATATATGCACAATAATAATTAATCTCTAGATTATCCCTTACCACAAGATTTTAAGGTACAGAAATTGTGATGACAGTTTTAAATACTCTTCCTCTGGAACTAAATATTTATTGAGTGATCCAAAACATTCATGCAAAGTGTTCTACAGAACAAAAAAAACTCACCTTCATCTTCTGAAAATGGTTTCTTTCTATTTTTTATATATCTGCTCATTTCACCATTGTGACACATCTCGAGTATCAAGTATACATAGTTGCTATCTTCAAAATAGTTATACAGCTGGAACATAAAACAATGGGTTTTTCCATAAAAATGAAATTCTATTCTGTAGACTATGCAGCAAGCCACACATACAGCCCTCTCTTCAAATCTCACAGTTCTTACCTCGAGTATAGATGGGTGCTTTAGCTGACAATGTATTTTCACCTCATTCTGAACCCTCTGTACCATTCCAACTTTGTGCATGGCTTTTTTGTCTATCTGTAAGTGGATCACAGCATAACTTAGATGTTCAGTGCATATTTGCCTGACAATTTTTAAGTACAAGCAAGTTTCCACATAGTTTAACTTACTATACTCTTTTAATGAACAAGTATAATAGATAATTGGAGGAATATTACAACTGAAAGTAGTCAAGTGTCAACATTATCAATATGAACACTGATTAACTTTTTTTCTGGAATATTTAAGCAGAGAAACCTAGTTCTGATTTTGCCAGGCAGAGAGGCTAAATATAGTAAATCCTAAAAAGCATTTCTAATAATTACGAAGTCTGTTTGGTTGTGGTGCATCTTTCAGGATCGAACACCACCCTTAATGTCCGTTACATATAAACATTCAACTCCCAACATCAATGCCCAACAGCAGAACCCCGACCTGTTGCAACTTCCCATTTGGTTTCTACGGAGACGGGTACTTCCTTGGCCGGCTGCCTTACCATTTTGATGGCCACTTCCAGGCCTGTTTTCAGGGACACTGCTCTGTAGACGCCCGCGAAGGAGCCCTTCCCTAGGAGGTTCCCCACCTTGAAATCCTGCAACACCAACAAACCAGCCTCGTTAACCCGGGTCTTTGTCAGCCGAGCTCCGGAGCGCCTCTCCCGACGCGGAGCCCGCACACCCCCGAGACCCGGGCAAATCCCGCGGCGGCCCGGGGGTACCTGCAGGGAGCTCTCGGGAGCGCAGCGGCGGGGC
>JAHLSL010013727.1:22252-43772 GCA_025920805.1 Petroica traversi
ACGACGCGTGCGCGGTGAGGGGGCGCGCGGGGCCGGCGCCGGGCTGGTCCCGGGGCGTCTCGGGATGCGGGAGACGTGGGATGTTGAGGGGTGATCCCTGGAGATCATTTGGTTCCAAATCCCGCTGCCAAGAGCACGGACACTCCCCCTAGACCGAGTCGCTCAAGGCATTTACCCATCCTGGGTTTGAGTGCTACGCGGTGTGGGGCATGCACAGCCTCCCTGGGCAGCCTGCACAGTGTCTGACCGCCTGCACTGTAAAAAATTCTTCCTAATGTCTAACCTGTATTTCCCCCCTTTTAGTTTGTATCCAGTACTTCTTGTCCCATTACTACAGTTCCTGAGGTAGAGTCCCTCTCCTACTCCCCTGTAGCCCCTCCGACACTGGAAGGTCGCTCTGGGGTCTCCACTCAACCTTCTCCAGGATAAACAGCTCCAGCTTCCTCAGCCCGTCCTCACAGGGCAGGTGCTCCAGTCCTCATCAACTCTGTGATCCTTCTCTGGTCTTCCTTCAAGAGTTCTGTGTTCCTCATAGGTCGGGAGCACCAGAACTATAAGCAGCACTCCAGGTGGGGTCTCACTAGAGCAGAAAGAATCACCTCCTTTGACCCGCTGGCCACACTCCTTGGTTGCAGCCCAGGACTTTCTTGGTTTTCCGGGCTGTGAGGACATAAATCCTTCTTTAACTTGAGGTGCTAACACGTTATTGGGCAGACCTCTGAGTGATGTGCCTGTATGTGACTTCAAAAGTATTGAGCAACATTTTTGTATTGTGTTCTATCTAAACTATAGGGTAAAACAAAATCCTGGAGCCATGTGTGGAGATTCTCACATGTCCTTTGGCTCCTTCATTGCACTTTCGTTTATTTTGTCACAATTCAGTTGTCTTTTTATTTCTTTCTTGATGTTCAGATGCAGCACTGTTTACACAAGCCGAAGCTTGGTTTCTTCTTTTGTGTGACAGGACTGTTCATGTAGCTACGCAGTGAAGCAGATCAAGGAATTGGTTTGGGCTGGGGAAAAAAGATTTTAATTTTTATTAGTTTCTATGTTTTTAGCCTACCCTCTGAATTATCCCACCTCATAAAGAAGGAGTCTTGCTGGCTCCTTCTATACCAGGGGAGTGCTCCCAAAGTTATTTTTGCTAAGGCAGGCATCCAGGATGGAAAGAGGAGGAGGAGGAGTGATTTAGCCTTTCATCTTCTCCAGTGTTTGCCAGCTTGTGGCTGTAAACTCAATCAGGACCCCCACGACCTGCCACCTTTCACTGTTGAAATAAAATACAGAGATGGCTTGTATGGCTTTACACCTTAATGGGTGTAAAATGGATTGTGGATAAGCTTTTGTGTCAATTGCTGAGAATCCTTAAAGGAACCAGGAGCTGTGTGAGTGATTAAATAGACCTGGTTTGTGGCGTTGTGGAACACTAACAGTCATCACTGGCTTGAGTAACTGGGGTGGAAGATTAGCAAAAAAGAGACTTCCAATTTAATTTCAAATCTAGATTATTAACCTGAAGAGCGATGAGAAGAGTTGGGTGAGCGAATTCATATGCCAAAAGTATGACTGATACATACTGATGTTAGAGGCAAACTAAATAGTTAACATCCTAGAAAATATGTTGCATTACCCATACAGGAGACAAAATTTGTAGGTAGAGGTGATTCCTTTTTTTATTAGCAACTGCTGCTGAAAAACTGTATATTCTTTAGGACACAGGTATGGAATTCTCTGAATTTCTGTTACATAATGGGTAGCATATTTGGGGGTGCATAGTAATTGGGAGGTTATAAATAGAAAGCCTTTGGAAAATGATCATATTTCTTATATAAGATTGGGAGGTAGACATCGATGTCAGTGTCAATGTCTAGTTTGGCTTCTTTTACTCTCGTGTCTCCCCCTTAAAAGGGACTTTGAACTAGTGAGTAGCTGCACCTCCACTGTTTGTCCAGCCTGCAACATGCAGTGCAATGATGCTTTCCTCTGTCTCATTGAAAAGGAACTCGAATCTCTCTTCTGTTGTTGGGTCGCATTTTTGACTGCAGGGGTCAGCATCTGCAGTGAGCAGAGCTTGTGAGACAAGCCAGCGACGTAAAAAATCCCTCCGGTAACTTTATCAGAGAGCACAGATACCTAATCTTGTTATCAATGCTTAAGCGTTGAAAGAATTGCCATCTTAAAGTCTTCTTTAAAGAGTTTTAAGAGAGTAATAGGAGTCCCTTAAGAAAGGTCATGCAGGCCTTCCTTCAACTGTTTGGCATGACCAAAATGTGAAGATTTAGAACATACTTCATCAAGTGAAGAAGTCTGGTAACAGAAGTAAAAGGGAACCGAGTAAGAAAGATGATAAAACAATCAATACAGGGCATTAAGTTACATTTTACAAGTTTTAATACATCATCGTTGGTTGCTCTGCTGCTTTGCTTGTATCTTGGCCACAAGGTTCATGACACTGGTAGTTGCACACATTTCCCATTTCTTTCTTATTGCTCCTTTTGACAGATGCAGGGGAGCTCTCTCGGGTCTATCTGGTAGTGCCAGTCAAGCTGAATCTTGCTGAAAATGTTGCTGGTGTGTCCTGGGTAGATGATGAGTTGGGATGATCCTACAGCCCTGGCTTCTTTTTGACCACTAGGACCTAAAAAAAAAAAAAAATTACTCTGATTTTACCCTTTTCTCCTTCAATGACCCTCAAGTGTCGTGAAAACTTCAATGCTCCTGACATTTTACTTTTGTGATGGACATTGATCCCAGGTGTTATTTCCAAGTTGAAATTGGCTCATTGTTTTGTTCAGAAAATTAATCTTCCCACTACACCAAAATCACAGTGGGTCATTTTTGGCAAGGAAACGAAAAGCAAAGCCTAGTTGGTGATTTTCTGAAAAATTAGGTCTTCTAATAGCATCATTATTTTTCTATTAATCCACACATGCATGACTCTTCAATTTCTATTATTGGATTTTATTTCACCTCTGCTACTGAAATTCTGAGAGTCATCTGATTTAGCATCTAGGATACCCCGCCCTCTGGTTTTGTGATGCCTCCAAATTCTGTGTTGTCAATAAAGCTTATTCTTGCAGCCTTCATGTTTTTATAATAGGACCATTGATGGTCTTCTAAATTTTCAATGTTTTACACCTTTGATTAAAAAAAAAGTCCAAGCTTTCTCTATACTTCAGTTCCAAAATCTTCATATCAAAGAATTGTATTTTTGCTGAACTGAGACATAGAGGGTAGTTCTGTGATTCTTTTCTGTTAACAGGGGTTTTTAATGGTCATTTTGCTGGTTGCCAGTCCAGATTCCAAGTAGTTCCACTCGTCTCTGTCTCACGGTAACTGTGTCATAGAGCTTTTAAACTGCTTAACTGTTTTCTCACACCAACACTATAATCTGTAATATTTATTCTAATAATACAAGAACACTTCAGCTATATTTAAGTGTGATTCTCTCTTCTGGACTTTTTACCCGACCCACCCCAGTGGAGTGTCTGAATCTCAGTTTGGGATCCCCTCCTTGATTTGACCCTGCTTTATTAATAGTAGTTCTGGTTTATTTGGTCTCTCATATCATCAACATGTTGTACAGTCTTAACAACAAAATTAATTGAGTTAGGCTTTCTGCAGTAATTATTAAATTATTTGTCACTTAGGACCCAAAGTTTTGCCTTTTGCCAAATATATATGTGACTAAAATATGCTCAATCCTAGAGAGATATAAAGGAATCTTTGAGTTGCTCTGCAGCAGCTGCCATGAGCAGACAGAGTCAGACTACATCTTGCCCACGCAGAAAAGAAGGAAGAGCACTGGTAATGTGTTTACCTCTTCTTTTGAATTTTGCATAACTACTCTCACTTATGACTGCCTTAAAATGCGAGGGTGCCAGAAATAAACACGTTCAGCTCAAGCTCAGATGAAGGGGAGGAAAGAAAATAAAGCATGTAGTGCATCATTCACTCTCTTAAGGCAATTAAGGTGTGGCACAGAAAGGTGTTGAAAGGATCCCTGTCTGATTCTGCTTTGATTCATGTTAACTTTTTATTCTAAATATTCAAATAAATGGTGCTTTGCCTTCTGCAGCCTCTGCTTAAGAGATGGCTGTGACCTGCCAGGGATGCATGTTTCAGTGGTACTGCAGCTGGGGCAGCACCCAGCAGTCCTGTGAGCCTGCCAGGGGTTGTCAGCCACGTGAGAGAGTCCGTGCTGTTCTGCTGCCAACTCCTCCTGTCAAGAGCAACGGATTTTTAAAATTTAAACTTTGTTGTTACACAGCTGCAAAACTTTGGTGGGATATTTTTATGCCTAGCGCCACTGAAATGCATTTTGTTTTGTTTTGCTATTTATCATGACCACCCTGTGAAAGAGGAGCCCATTCCAGGTACTGTTACAGATTGTTTTCTCCCATATTCTTCATTCTGGGTGGTAATGCTAGAAAACTTGGTCAGAAATGGACTGATTTACCCAAACCAAAATTGAATCATGTCCAGATTATATTTGCAGTGTTGTGGTTTTTTTATTAATTTACTCTATTCAAGGGAAATTACGTGATCATGGAGACTTGCTGCTTCTGTCTGCTTTTCACTAAACTGAATTCTGTGTTTCCACAAAAAATTATAAAATTTTATCAAGTGAAAATTTTCTTTGATTTGGTGCCTACCCACAGTTTTGTTTTTCAAGTTCACCTTTCAGCTTTGCTTTCAGAGATGAGAAACCTTGCTCTGGTCATTTAGAATCACCTGTCTGATAAATACTTGAGTGGTGAAAAGCAAAATTTCTGTCAGTAACAGTTCATTCCCAGGCAGTTGTTTCAGTCTGGTATTTCAGCAGTTTTATCATGAATTTTGGATGTTTACTGTTTACAGTGGTCTGCAGTCTTTGCACCCTGCTTCTTAAGTTAAAAGTAGCAATATCATAATTGCAATAAGTATATCTTACAGATGAGCAGAAAAAGGTGTTTCCACTCACATACTTTATCTTAAAAGGTGCTATGTCACAATTTTTGAGAACGAAACCTCTGTGTCTTGATTATACTGAAGCTTGGAGTAACACCCATTAAAAGTTTTGGCTATGACTTTGCTCAATTAGAAGCATATGACCTATACCTTATGGTTATTTCCCACACCTTCACTGTCTGTAGATTTGTGTTCTAAGATACAAACTATCCAAATAATTTAGTGTTCTTCTATGACTCAGAAGAGAACCTGGAGGAAAAAAACCAAACCAAACTTAAAATTGCTTCGTTTTTGGCTTATGCAAAGCACATTTCACCTCAGACTTTATCTGAGCTGAATTCAGCCTGGGAAAGTGAGAATACTGCAGCATCAGTTTATTACCAAAGCATTTTATTCATGTTAAGGTTTCAGTCTCCTATTTCTGTCTCTTTCCATCTTGAGCATCACAATACCCAAAGGTGACACTGGTGTCCAGTTTATCCTCAGGTGGAATTCTACCTATTTGTGTCCTGCTCTGCAAACCTTTTCACCTGTGTTTCTTTGCCTTTTCTCTTGGCAGCCGAGTGCCACGGTCACAGGAAATGCAATCCTGTATTGCAAGAAGCGGACACTCGGCATGGTTGAGTGTCTGAGGATCCACTGGTCTGTTGTTTTTATCCTTGCCCAATGCCAGCATTGTCTCCACCCTCCTAACAATTTATTTAGGTGTTCATTGGCGTTTTACTTGGTCTCCCTTGATGAGTATCCAATTGTCAGCAGTGGGTGTAGCTGCCAGTGCTGACAGCCAATCTTACTTGAGAAGGTGGACTGCACCCTTAGGCACAATTCCTTTGTTAATGGTATTTCCGAGCCATTTCCAACTATCCCAGTCATGAGAGTAATTACTGTCTTATTTTTTAATCCTTTTTCTAATTAGCATTTGTTCTTATATATGGTTTCAGAACTCAGGGATTAGCACTTAGCTGTACACTGAGCTTACTGTGAGCACATGAAGTTTATGCAAAAAGATCTCTGAATAAAAAACAACTGGATTTTGAATGGCACTTTAATGCCTTCATGTACGAAGACGTAATAAGCAATGGGTTTGATATTAAATAAATGGAGCATTCATATCTCAGCAGTCTTTCTAAGTTTAAAAGCCCATATCTTATTGAGTACCGATATTCTTTTAAGACAACTTGGGTAAAAAGATTGAGTTAATCTGCCTTGGTAGAACTGTTCATTTTTCTGTTAGAAGAGAATGAATGGATTTACTCTGACTTTGTGCTTCACACAAGCAGCAAAGCCAGCTAAATTGTAGGAGGAATCATACATACCTATCACATGCAGCACAGTATGAGGTGTATTTATTTGTACTGTGAATATATCTGATCATTCTCTCAGCTATCAGGTATTGCCTTGTGTCACATGAAGTGCAGAAGTTTTTGTTGTGGGAATAACAAGCTGAAGTGACCATCGCTGTATTCCCGGGATCCCAAACAACCTGTGACATTCATGTAGCTGCAGGGCTGTAACAACCTCAGCTTCCTCTAAAATAAGAGGCACTTAGGAAAAGAGAATAAGATTTCTGGCAGTTTTAGCAATAGAACCAATCACTAACCTAATGGATGTGGTTATTTTCCATCATCTTGGCTGAAAATAAATTTGAAGTGCCTGCTTAGACCATGCAACTCCTCTGGAGCAATCATAGGGCAGCATTTTCCAAGGACAGAAACTGTAGTGGGCTGTTTTCAGCTCTAAACATAAGCAGCTGTAGTTCCATTGAAATTAGAGAAGTTGTATAGCTTTGTACAAAGGTGCAATTTGATTCCTAGGTTGGGATTTTAATTTTTCAAAAACAGGGATGTTCTGTTTCTTCTGTGACATTTGCAGCTCAATAATGAGCAGCTTTGCTCATAGTAAATAGGAGGAAAAATCAGAATAATGGGGTTTTTTTTTCCCCTAGTGAAATTCATATTTGTTTGGGTTTTTTTTTTTGTTTGTTTGTTTGCTTGTTTTACTTTGACCTAATTGCTTCACATCTGTGCCACTTCTCTTACAACCATGCATGCCTGATTTTACTGGAGCCTGAGCCTGGGCCTGTGTTTGAAGATTAAGTGGCCTGAGTTGAGCTTTGTGCTGGTATGGGTGCACCAGGACTAGAACAAGGCAGTTTCAAACTGGCAGGGGTATATTTGCAATGTGCCTGAAGCGTGGAGGTACGTGCAGCAGTGTGTTCCAGGCTTAGCTTTGAAACTCCTTTCTTAAGCAAAAGCCTCTGCTCAGCTTTAATTATTGAGCTCTTAGTTCTCCTCCCTGATATTGTCTCCTACAGGGAGACCAGACTGGTTTTCCTTGAGAACTTTCCATGGCATGTTTATTGCTTAAGTCTGACTAACAGTAGCACAGCTACAGTGCAGTACAGCCTGTTATTACTTTCAGTAGCCCAGGTTTTGGTTTGTTCTTTTTTAAACTTTCTCCAAATTCTTCATGTAGCTGTTCAGGACAATGACATTCTCTTCAGCATGCTCAGAGGAAACATGAATTGAGATAGCAGAACCTTTGTGTGCTGGGAGTTGAACAAATATCTTGAGTCCTGGCTAATTTTTGATGCTTTGCCCCACACAGGAAAGGGCTGTGGCTTTGATCTGACTGTATGATGGTGAGTTCTCCAGAGGGAACATATTTCAGACAGAAAAAAATAACTGAAAACTTCTTCATCCTGGAACTGACTGTGCCACTGCTGTGATGATCAAGAAAAAAGATGAAGAAAAAATTGTTTCCTCACCTCTCCTACTTCTTTGGTAGTGAAATTCCATTTATTTCAGGGAAGGATTTTTTTATTTAAATCTGTGTCTTTAAGAAACAAATCAAACTTGTTAACTGTGTGATTTAGTTTACTCATCTGTAAAACTGACAACATGTTTCTTCCTTAGCAGAGGAGTGTGGCTGGAGGGAAGTAATTTGTAATTTAAGTGAAGAAAAAAATAGTTTGTTGAAAGAATTATTGTTTCTGAGGAGCTGGTTATTAAATATAATCTGTTTTGAGTAACATCCTTGGTGTGGCAGATGGCTTTGTTGTAGTGACTAACACATTTTTATGGACATTCCAACTTTGAACCCTCCTGTGAAGTTACTGGCCCTGCAGCTGTGTCTGAAGTAGGGTTACAGGAATACTGTGTTGCTTGTGTTAATGCTGCCAAAGTCAGGTGGGTATTTCGTTTTTACTGGTGGTGTTGGACTACAGTACTACAATACAATACAATTTAGTAGCCCAGTGGTACTTTACCATTTATTTCAGCATGAGCTTTCCCCCCCTGAGATCTTTTGTCCATCTTAGTGAAGTTACAGAAATTGTGACTTTGTGTGGTATAGTAGAGCCTATTTCTGTAGATACCAAGGGTGAGCTTAGTCAGTGATTTACCACGAGAGCCAGGCTGACATCATGCCTGTGTTATGGTAACAACGAGGTCATTGGAATGATTTGCTAATTTGGCTGATGCCTCTGTGGTAGGTGTCTGCATTTGTTGCTGTATGGAACACAGAGCCAGATTGAGCCCTGTTCCTGAGCAGGACATGAACCACTGTGCAAGTTTTTCCAGGTGCCTTTTCTGTGATTCTTTTGATTGTACTGCATTGTGAGCACTAAGTGATGGTTTCTAATAGAGAAATCTTTTGTGAGTCAAAATAAATTCCATGAAAAAGGCTGGTCTCAGTATTTGAATAGTTTATTAAGAAGACTTAGTTTGGTCTAGAATTATCATTAAATCCATCACACAATCTGCACAAACTCACATCAGTGAAAAAATTCCTCACCCCAAAGTGAAAATAACATCATCACAGCATAGCTGAAGGAGTTTCAAATGAGTGCAGATCCTCACGGGTTAGCACTTGCATCATGTGCCCTTATGAGTGATGTTCTGCCCTGCAAAGTGAGAAACTGAAAACCAGAGGACAGATTTCTCTATGTACCAACACTACTATCTGGATACTTAGAGCTAAAATGCAATTTAATACAAATCTAGTCAGTATTTCCCTGGGCTATTTTGTTGCAAACATTTACTGACTTCCTTTGAAGTAATTTTTGAAAATTTTTAGCTGAAACTAGAACTTAGTTACCAAGCAAGCAGCTGGATTTGCAAGAAGCTGAATCCCCTGCAAAGTTCATTCAGGGTGATTTCAAGATGATAACAATGGATGCAGTGTAAGATTTGAAGGCTTCCTCAACAAAATGTAATTTCATTGGCCTAAGTCTAACTAAAATACTAATAATATTTTCCCCCTCTGTAGCGGTGGTTCAAGCTCAGAGAATGACATATCCCCTGAAGAATTTCTGGGGGCCTAGAAAGTGAGGACCCTCGGAAGGTAGAGTTAAGTTTGGCCTTGGAAAGGGAGTCGAACCCCCCCCGCTTGCCTCTCAGTTAACAATAGTATCTTGTGTCTCACTCTTTCCTCCCTTCCTCCTGCCTGACTGCATCCTGACCTTCGACCCTGCTCCGTGTCCTCCCCTGTACCGTTATGAGATAAGTTGTAACCCTCAGAATAAAAGTCTGAATGTTGGGCTATTCCGGGTCTTTTGCCCCTGAGCCCAAGCAGAGCGGACCCTCGTGTCTTGTGTCTGATTTGGGGCTCCGGGCAAAGGAACACTCTCTCAGCAGCTCTCCGGTTTTTAGGACAGCGGCCACCATCCCAGGGAAGCCCGGCTCGCGGCGAGGGGAAAAGAAGTCCCTAGCTGAAGCTGACTTCACGAAAAGGAAGCTCTCAGAACAAGCCGCCAAGCCGCCGGCCGTCCCTGTGGTCAGCTGTCCGGCCCACACCACCGGCCACACCCCTCTTTTTTAAATTCGTACTTCACCTTCAGGATATGTGTCTGCTCCTCTGGCTTTGAAAATTGGTTTACTGGTGATATCTATGTAAACAAAGTGTCATCTGAGCATAAAGGTGTAATTTTTGCATTTATCCTGTTGTTAACAAAGGATTCTGATCAGCAGTTTAGCATATTAAGACAAATTACATTTCTTATTGCCATTTTTGGGGCAAGCAGGTTGTAGTGGCATTTTTTTCTGACATGATATTAAAGGAAGGCAAGATAAAATATTTCTCAAGTGGCTTGTTCCTTCCCCAAGATGATACTGAAAAATAAGTTTCTGTTGTCTGAGCTCAGTTAGTTTGCCTTGAAAACAATGAGCATTTAGCAAGTTGGACTATGGTTGTTTATTTTCTTGTGAGCAAAACCAAATGCAAATATTCTGTTTTGGTAATTTAAAGATGTAAGATAATTATCTTTAAAATTTCCACAGTCTTGACTACATAGTGAATTTGGATACATATTATATTTCTACCAGTCAAATTAGATTTGTAAATGTATATTTCATACTTTCTGTAATGTGGAAGAAAATGAAAGTTTCCTGTGGTAGACAGCTTGCTTCTGTTTGAGACACTGAATACTTCCTCCTCTGCCATTCCAAAGCTGGGAGGGGGCCTTGAGCACCTAAAATTCCGCGAGGTGGAGGATTTCTCCTGGGTGGAAAATATCACCCCCTAGGACTCTTGCAGCTCTTGGAGTGCTAAAGGCCTCCTACAAACTGACAGCAAGAACCTGAGCTGCTGAGCTTTCTTTCCCAGGGAAAAGGGTCTTTCCACGTGCCCAGGGCCCTTAGGCTGGGAGGGGGCCCCGGCCACCTAAAATTCTGCATGGCGAAGAATTTCTCCCAGGTGGAAAATACCACCAAGAAGGACTCTTGCTGTTCTTAGAGTGATTAAGCCTTCCTACAAATGAACATGAAGAAACTGGGACGGGCTGCTTTCTTTTCCAGGGAAAAGGGCCATCCTTCATGTCTGGGGCCCTGAGGCTGGGAGTGGGCCCTGGCCAATAAAAATCGGCACGGCGAAAGATTTCTCCCAGGTGGAAAGTACCACCAAGAAGTACTCTGACTGCCTTTGGATTGATAAAGCCCTCCTAGAAACTGACGTCAAGAATCAGGGTTGCTGAGCTTTCTTTCCCAGGGAAAAGGGCCATCTTCGTGTCCACTCTGTGCTTGTGTTTGTGTTTCTCAGCATCCATAAGAGTGTGACTTTTTCTGTTTCTCTATTTGTCTCTCTGTAACCCTGTCTCCCTGTCCCTTTGTCTTCCTGTCTATCTCTATTCCTTTTCCTCCTTATGTCTTGCTGTTTCTCTGATTGTGTTTGTCTAGGTCTGTATTTGGAATTATCGGTATTTGTCTAAGACTATTTACCTCAGTCTTTCTTTTTCTCTGTGTCTCTGTTTCTGTGTCTCTAACTTTGTATTTTTCTTTTTCTTTCTCTCTGTCTCTCTCTGTAACTATTATTTCTCTCTTTCTCTATTTTGCTACTTCTCTCTAACTGTATATCTCCCTTTGTTCATTTCTCAAATTCTCTATTTCTCTGTCTCTATTTTTCTATTTCACTCTAAGTGTATTGCTTCCTTTGTCCCTTTTCCAACCTCTCAATTTCTGTATGTCTTTTTTTCTATTTCTCTCTAACTCTATTTTTCCCCTTCTTGCTAAGTCAATTTCTCTATTTTTCTATTCCTCTCTACCTCTATTTCTCTACTCCAATTTCTACCTGCACTAGTGTTCCCCTACTCCAATTTTTACATGACTTAAAGTGGTCCCCTACTCTAATTTTTACCCTACTCTGATTTCTACCCTATATTAACTTTATAGATACTGATTATTATTATATGTTTATTAATTATATTTTTTATAAAATAATAAATATGAAAGTGTATGTGGGGAAATAACAGTTTTGGGGAAAGGTTTTGGTTTCTGGCTGCACAAATTCATGCAGATTTGTCTCTCCCAGAAGTCCCAAACTGTGAAGTTTCTTTCAGTAACTGCATGGATTTATGCTGTCAGCAACCAAAACCCTCCCTCGTTGTCACGGACAAAAACAAAAGCAAAACCCACTCCTTGCTTCCCTCAGACTGGAACAGCACCTGGATTACACCCTGAAAATCACCCACCAGCTGAGCTGTGCGGCATTTCCTACCGAGGCTGAACTAAAGCTTCCGAATCGTCTTGCGGCGCCTCACCGAGGGCACAGGGGAGGAAGGTTAACGCAGTTATCCTTCCGTCAGCAAAATGACAGATGCGCTTCCTTTAGGATGACAGTTAAAGGATCAGTAAGCTTTCTTTTCTTTCTCTTAGCCCATTTCAAAGCCAAATTTCTGTACATGGATATTCCAGGAGGTGCAGTTCACTAAGACTCTCTGAACTGAGCCACGTGAAGCACTTTTAATTATAAAATATATGTCACTGTGCATACAGTATCCAGTCCACATACAGGAAAAACTGTGAGCAGGTGTAAGGCTAAACACATTACTTAATCTCCAGTATGTAATAAAGTATTTGGGAGACAAATCCGCATAAATTTGTGCAGAGAGAAAGAAAAACCTTTCCAATAAACTGTAATTTCCCAACATACACTTTTATATTTACTATTTTATAAAAAATAAATTGAATAATTATATAATAATCAGTATATATAAAGTTAAAGTAGGGTAAAAGTTACAGTAGGGTAGAAATCAGAGTAGGGTAGAAATCTGAGTAGGGTAGAAATTAGATTAGGGTAAGACTATGTCAGGTAAAAGTTAGAGCAGGGGAACTCTTTAGCGCGGGTAGAAATTGGAGTAGTGGGGTTCTTTAGTGCGGGTAAAAATTAGAGTAGCGGAACTATTTAGTGCGGGTAGAAACTGGAGTAGCGGGACTCTTTAGCGCGGTTAAAAAGTGGAGTAGTGGGACACTTTAAGGTGTCCAGTAGGCCTTACAAAAGCTCCAAAAACCCATCTCATACACGTGTATATATAAAATCCAACAGGATTTATAAAAATTTCAAAAAACGATCTCATACATAGATATAGATATTCCCATGGAATTTATGGTTCCACTCATTTCTTCTTTCACCTCTTAGTGTCTGGGTTTATCTGCCAGCAGGCCTGCAGTTTGTAAAGACAGCTCCTTCTCATTCCTTTCAGCACGGCTACGGAACGGGAGCGCGGGCTCAGGCAGGAACTCATTAGGCAGGGACTGTGCTGGCGCTAATTAATTGTCACGAGAGCACCCAGCCCCCAGGACAGAGCTCTTCTCACCGGAATGTGTTGGAATCACTGTGCGACCGCAGCGGTTTGAAGTTTGGAAATGCTGCGGGACATGTTCAAGGCATCAGCATTTTTTTTTTTAAGAAAGCCACCAAGGAGCAGTGGAAGAAAACGATAAATAATATTGCCTATCTATTGTCAGCGTCTTTGCCTTTTCTAATGTTGGCCGGCTCCAGGGGGATAAATGAACTTCATGTGGAGCTTTCACTGCGGTTCTTGCTCGCCTACTGGAATTCATCAGAGTCCTTGTCACTTTACACATCGGGAAATAAAAGTTCGGCAGAAACAAAGTTCGTCTGAGCTCGTCCAGGTTCGGCTAAACACGGCTCGGTACGGCTGGATTCGTCTCAGTCCTGCTTTTCGCGGCTGGATTCGGCAGAAGCCTTTAGGCTCGCCTGAGCTCGGAGCCCCGCGCTGCGTTCGTTTCACCTCGGCACGGTCTGTGTCAGCCCCTATGAATTCTACATGACACAAAATGTTGACTCTATAAGGCGTGCACCTTTTTAAAGAAATAAATTTTAACTCAAGTCTTGGTAAAGAGCTGATGGCTTCTTTAGGACAAGAGTGTTTACATGATGAAGCAATTCCCTCATTTTCATCTCATTGTGATTGAACCCGCCCAAAAATTAAGTACATATCACAAGAAAGGTGCAGGTCTGGCTTTTCCCTGTACAGTATTTGTACAAAGACCTAGGCACAGCACGCCGTCCTGAGTCAATTGAGTAAATCCTGCTTTACGTGTCAAAGCTTCTCGGTTCTGCAACTGTGTCTTTGCAGATCAGGACTGGCATTTTCAACTACCCTTAAGGCCAGATTCAAGAACAATTTATCAAATTTCACAGAGAATTCCCAGTAAAACTCATGTATAGTCAATGAGCAGAAAATCCTTTGGGGTTTAGGTCCATCTCTCACCTGTTCCCAGTGGAGGGAAGATGGGCTTTTCTTGCACATCGCAACAGCAGTGATGGATCAGGGCTTTTTTTTTTTTTTTTTTAATTAAAAGAAGGGTAATAAAAATAATCCGGGTCTGACAGAAATGCCTTTAGAAGCCATTTAATTTAAACCCAAGAAGACCGTAATGATTCCTGAGTTTAGTTTTATGTTCATAATGGGTTCGGTATCATGAAATCAACCAGGTCCTTCAAAAATAGTCAATTATCATGTCTAAACCTCTGGCTTCTCGTTATTTGAACTTAAACCCCATTGTAGGAAGCTCTGCTGCTTTTTTTTCCCATCCTACCTTCTAGGGAAAATGGATATTAACGACACACACGTGCACAGTCTTGCTGGTCTTCAAAAAGTTAAGCATGCCTGTAATAAAAATGATATCAATAATATTGAGCCTCAGACTGTTCAAGCAAAGGGAAATTGGAGCTTTAATGTCCCACTGAGAGATGTTGAATAAAATCTTCCCCCTGAGTTTTATTTACGCAGTAATAAAATACAGATTTTTTTGACCAAACAAGGTAAGTCTGTACAAGAGCAGCTCAGGAGGCTCACAATGATGATGGCAAAGTGCAGAACGTTAAGCATGAAGCAGTAGTTCCCAGAATTAATGCCATGACGTAGCCAAATTTTTTTTGCAGACAGACGTAATAGTTTCTTCTTCTTGTTTCTGAGTTTCCAAGTCATCCTGTAATTCATAACCTACACTAGTGCAGACCAATCTGACATGGGTAAGTAACATATTCCGCTCCTGTGCTCCAAGCCACATATCCCCAATGCAAACAGAAGTCAGGAATACAAAAACAGCTGTGGAAGAAAGATGAGAGAAAAATTAGAACAGATATTCTTCTATTTCCACACAGTAATACCTAGCCAAGCTGTTTAGCTCCAGGCTTATATTTTAAAATATTTCCCTAACTCTTTTCCTAGGTGGAAAATTTGGAGCCAAGAAGGAACAAACAGGTTTCCTGTTACATAAAACAGTTTGATATCTGACCTTTCAGATGCTATCATTGACCAGCAATAGGGACAAGCATCCATGACCACGTGGACTTGTTTTTTGCAGACAATTTTCCCTCTTGCAATTGTATTTTTTTATACCTTTTGTTCCATTTTAGTCCTTGAAACAGAAGCTTCTTAGAGGGAGTGTGTGTGTTGTACTGTCAGAAAACCTCCCAGAGTGACCAAGCTCTGTGCTGCCCAACCCCTGTTCCCCATCCCACCAAAGTCTCTGCTTTGGGAAGCCATAAGCCTAGGTGGATATGGGAAAACTAGTTTAATGGATTAAAAAAGGAACTAGGAATTTCCTAGTTCCTCCCCACCACTGCCTTGGATCGTGAGTGATAAGAGCAAGACAAGTCACCTGTCTTGTTCATATCCTCCTCTGTCACTGCTGAAAGGCACAGGGATTTCACAAGCTCGTGGAAGGTGCTGGACGGGCCCTGCTCCTCCGTGAGCTGGAGCATGATGGAACTGAGCACACCAAGCTCCCTGCAGAGCCCAGCTGAGGTGCTGCTGGCCTGGCAGAGCCGGGTGTAAAGCTTGAAGAGGTTGTTCCTCAGTGTCTCATTGCTGAGCACCTCCTGCACGGGTGTGGCAGGAGGCGGCTCCGCAGCCACCTCAGCACTGCTGACACGTCCTGCTCCCTGAGGAGGCTCTGGCCAGCCAGGGACCTCACCAGCCCCTTGGTGGCCGGGTGAGTGCACGCGCAGGTGACAGCCACTGCCTCTACCCCAGGCTCACCAGGTCTGAGGGTCGCCTCTCCCTGTACGGAGGGTGGCCCAGGGAAAACAGGCTCCCAAAGGGCAAGGATGGAATTCAGATGTTCACTGCATTTCTCCAGCTCGGACGCTTCCAGGTCCACAGTGGCGTCATCTTCTTCCACCTCCTTCTTTTTCCGAATGTGATGATACGCACGAGACGAGGCTTGAGGTTTGTTCTTGTCTTTAATACTTTCTGTAAGAAGAAAACCACCACCAAAACAAACATCAGATACTCCAAAGGATTTTCCTGGTACAAAATTGTGCAAGAAAGGCGTTTTCCTGTGGTGATTCAGTCATTAAAATGGTAAGTACCAGCCTCGTTCAGCAGCCTTATGGAGCCTGCGCTGTTCTAAGGGGCTCCAGGAGCTCACAGGGACTCCAGGCTGGAACCCCATTCCAAACAGGATCACCCAGCCTGGAGATAACAGAAGCTCCTGAAGCCTGGAGCAAAACAACCCACACAGACAGTAAAGTTACAGGCATCACTCCAAAAACTCTCTTCACATCTGAGGAGTTTAAAAGGGTGAAAAAATTTTTGAAAAGCTAAAGCTTTTACAGTATCCCTTAAGTACATGGTATTTCCTTAACTGGCACAGAACATTTAAACAAACCTACCGAAGCTTTAACGTGCACCAAAAGCAGTTGCTGCTGCTGGAAACCAGTGTTGTTTTAAGAGCTCCCACTCCCAAGGTCCTTGCACTTTTTGTTCACAGAGAGAACAAAAGAAATCACACCAATCCTAATATATTTTTCCTTTCTTAAAAACTGATGACAAAAAGTCACCCATTTAATTTTTGCTTGCTTTATTTATTTATTGGTTTTACTGACGCACCACTTTCAGATCCCCATCCACACGCAGAATGAGTCAAACCTTTGAGCAAACAGCCTCCAGGCACTGCTTTTTCTTGCACGATTTCATTAAAGAATACTGTTTCTCAAAGCCTGACATGAGATTTGCAACTAAGTTTCTTTTAAAGCTTTTTCTCTTTTTAAACTGTGTTTCTCCAAAGCTTCCAATTTTTCTTAAGGTTATAAATAATCACAAGGAAGATCTGAAAAATGGTGCTCCATTCCCTTTCCTCCTCCCTCCACCTATATCAGTCTGACAGAAGGAATTAGTACTATTTCCAGAGGAGTTTGCCTCACTTGCACTGTTGGTTTGTAACAGCTGCAACAAAATATGCCTTCCTTGAAGTATTTTAGCACTTACTGAGCAGTTCTTTGCTTTGGTAGTTCTGAGCCAGGGCCTGCAGGTCCTCCTGCAGCTGCAGGTCTTTGCTGACAAGGCTCCACTTGTGAAGCAGCAGCAGCAGCTCCCTGCTGGAGAGGACTCCGTAGTTCACCGTGAAACACCTCATCTCCCTGAAAGCCTCCACAACAACAGCACGGTATTCCAGCACAGAGCTGAGGGTGCTGAGGAACTCCATCAGCTTGGCCAGATCTACATTACTCCTGTCAAAAGAAAACACAAGTGACATGTATTTTCCTGCGTGCTAATTAGTAAGTGCAGTTTGTAATCCTTACTGTCACAGAATGGCCAGGAATTACGGACATAGGATTTGAGAGCAACTGCATCAAATTTTACTTTATTCCCCATGTATTCAAACACCTAAGTTCTCCTGTCAAAGACATCTCATCCAAATTCACTAGTCAATGTTCAAAGTGAAGGTGTTCAAAAAAGGCATTCATCTACCAGAGATAAAGAAATTCAAACTGAACAGAGCATGAAATGCAAATCAACTAAAACAAAAAACAAAACAAAGGACTTAGCAAAATATGTTTGATTAACGTGACCAAAACATACAGAAATTAATTTACAAGCTGAATAGGAAGAAGTTTCCTGTTCTCCCGGGACTGATTCTTGTTTTCTCTCTTGTCTCCTAAATTTGTTAGCCAGAGTATGGAGTGAGGAAATAATTTTATTTATCACCTTATTTTCCAGAAACCTGAAAAACAAAATAAAACAAACAAACAAAGAAAACCACATTTGGAAGGCAGATCCTCACCAGCAGCTGGTCCATCACCTACAGGGGACCATATTCTAGTGCACTTTTGGAGCACTTGCCTGAACCTGTCAGGGCACTCTGTGCAGAATAGATTTTGTGTGTGTGTATGCGTACATGCAAGAGAGAGGCAAGGGGAGGAGGAATGTTCTAGACAGCTCAAATCCATTACTGTGCCACTTCCTGTGCAGCAGGTCCTGCCACAGGATGTGAACTGAGGGTGTTTGAAATTTCAAAGGCAAAGACACCAATACAAGGTGCCATTTTGCTTTCTCAGTTTTTCAAGGAAGTGTTTTCCAAACCACCAAGCTCCCCCACTATCATCCCTCCTACCACAACCTGCAGACATCGTGATTCTGTTTTCAAAAACACAAGGGACATCTCAGAGTTCAGCAAGCTCTGCCAGTACAGCCCTTGGTGTCCCCGACTGTCTCCTTGTTTGTCACCCTTGTTTTCCTACTCAGTCACATAATTATTCTACTGCAGAGAGTAAAATTGTTCCCATTTCTCCTGTACTTCTCTGGTTACCTTTTCTCTAAGCTGTGCAGGACCCATGTGAGGAGACTGTGATCCTGTACCAGCTCATAGGCAGCCCTGGTGACACGGGCAGCACTTTGAAATATCTCCAGAATACCACTCTGAAACAGAAAATACAGCTTGTTCTTTTATAGAATCAGAAACACTCAGGATCTAATTATCCAACATAAAATTAGCAATTTGACTGGTATCTGATCACCTTCAAGGTAAAATGAAACCACCTGTTCTCTGCAGCCCCAGGGAAGAAAAGACATTCTCCTTTCAAAGCTTCATACCACAGGTGCTACTCTTACAAGAAGTCTTCAGGTAGCAAGACAATTTTACCTTTTTGTCCAAGGCTTTCATACCTGAAATACTCAGGGTGAATGCTCCCAAACCTGAGAGCTCCTGGCACTTGACTTTCCCTCCTACTGAAGCACTGTTCAGGTAACAAATGTGCTGGCTGGGGAATAGACCCCCAAAAAGAAAAAGGCTCCGACTGTAGGAGCAAAACCTCAGTACCCACATCAGGCTCCACGATGGCAGGAACCTGTTCCAGTTCAAAGGGAAAAAGATGTGACTGCTTTAGACATAAGCAATTATTTCCCCTGCCAAACATACACAAAATCATCAAGGGACAGATTTTCAAGAGGGCAAAAGCAGAGTCAACTTCTCCTTTCCACTTTGTACTTGAGATTTCCAAGCCATGCAAACTTCTGTGGTCTGGGCATTTTTGGTGCTTTCTTTTTAAATTCTTACCTGGGAGCCCTCATCACACAGAGGACTGTTGAAAAAGGAAAGCATGGCCTGGAAAATCCTCTGATAGTCATAAAGCTCATAGCAATATTTGTCACACAGCCCTTCCACGAGAAATCTGAGGATCCACGTGTTTTCTACTGCAAGCCACAAAGAAGAGTACCATGGAAAGGAATGATGGGCCTTTTCCCTGGGAAAGAAAGCTCTGCCGCCCAGTTTCTACACATCAGTTTTTTGGAGGGCTTCACCACTCTAAGATCAGCAAGTGTTCTAGGGGGTGGTAATTTCCATCTGGGAGAAATGTTTTGCCTTCGGGAATTTTAGGTGGCCAGGACCTCTTCCCAGCCTCAGTGGCTTGGACACAAATGATGGCCCTTTTCCAGGGAAAGAAAGCTCAGCATCCCAGTTTCTTGATGTAAGTTAGTAGGAAGGCTTCATTGCTACAAGTGCATCAAGAGTCCTACTTGGTGGTGTTTTCCATCTGGGAGAAATCCTTTGCCAAGCAGAATTTTACGTTGCCAGGGCTCCCACCATATCTCAGTGTCCTGGACATGAATGATGGCCCTTTTTCCTGGGAAAGAAAGTTCAGCACACTGGTTTTATGATTTCATTTTTTAGAAGGGCTTTATCACTCTAAGAGCTGCAAGAATTTTATTGGGTGGTGTTTCCTATCTGAAAGAAATCTTTTGCCATTCGGAATTTTAGGTTGCCAGGGCCTCTTCCCAGCCTCAGGGCCCTGGACACAAATGATGGCCCTTTTCCTGGGAAAGAAAGCTCAGCACCCCAGTTTCTTGATGTCATTTTGCAGAAGGGCTTTATCACTCTAAGAGCAGCAAAAGCTCTAATGGTTTGTATTTTCCATCAGGAAGAAAGCTTTCGCCGTGCGAAATTCCACCTGGCTGGGGCCCCCTCCCAGGCTCAGAGCCTTGGACAAGAACGAAGGCGCTTTATCCTTGGAAGGAAATCTCAGCACCCCAGTCTCTTGATGTCAGTTTGCAGGAAGGCTTTATCACTCCAAGTGCAGCAAGAGTCCTAGTTGATGGTGTTTTCCATCTGGGAGAAATCCTTTGCCATGCGGAATTTTAGGTGGCCAGGGCATGTTCCATATCTCAGGTTCCTGGACACGAATGATGGCCCTTTTTCCTTAGGAAAGAATTTTCAGCCTATCATTTTGTTGATGTCATTTTTAAGAAGGGCTTTATCACTCTAAGAGCTTTAATAGTCCTAGTGGGTGGTATTTTCCATCTGGGAGAAATCTTTTGCTGTGCGGAATTTTCCCTGGCCAGAGGCCTCTCCAATACAAGGGGCCCTGGTAACAAATGATGGCCCTTTTCCCTGGGAAAGAAAGTTCAGCTCTCCACTTTCTTGATGTCATTTTTTTAGAAGGACTTTATCACTCGAAGAGCAGGAAGAGTTTTATTTGATGGTGCTTTCTATCTGAAAGAAATCTTTTAACGTGCAGAATTTTAGGTGGTCAGGTCCCCGTCCCAGCCTCATGGACGTGGACCCAAACAACGGCCCTTTTCCCTGGGAAAGAAAGCACTTCCTTTCTGTTTCTTGACGTCAATTTCTTCAAAGACTCAATCATTCCAAGTGCAGCAAGAGTCCTAATTGGTGGTATTTTCCATGGGGAGTAGTCCTTCAATATGCAAAATTCTAGGTTTCCCAGGTTCCCTTTGATTCTCAGGGCCGTGGAAAGGAATGATGGCCCTTTTCCCAGGGAAAGAAAGCTCTGCCGCCCAGTTTCTAGACATCAGTTTGTAGGAGGTCTTTACCACTCCAAGATCAGCAATTGTTCTAATGGGTGGTGTTTTCCATCTGGGAGAAATGTTTCACCAAGCGTAATTTAAGGGGGCCAGGGCCTCTTCCCAGCCTCAGGGACCTGGGCACAAATGATGGCCCTTTTCCTGGGAAAAAAAGTTCAGCCTTTAAATTTCTTGATGTCATTTTTAAGAAGGGCTTTATCACTCTAAGCTCAGCAAGAGTTCTAGTGAGTGCTATTTTCCATCTGGGAGAAATTTTTCACATGGCGAAATTTTAGACGGCTGAGACTCCCTCCCATCCTCAGAGCTTTGGACAAGAATGAAGGGCCTTTTTCATGGGAAGGAACGCTCAGCACCGCAGTCTCTTGGTGTCAGGTTTTGGGAGGGCTTTATCACTGCAAATGCAGCAATAGTCCTAGTGGGTGCTGTTTTCCATCTGGGAGGAATCCTTTTCCAAACGGAATTTTACGTTGCCAGGGCTCCCTCCGTATCTCAGGGCCCTGGACACAAATAATGGCTCTTTTCCCTGGGAAAGAAAGTTCAGCACCCCAGTTTTGTCGTGTCGTTTTTTAGAAGGGCTTTATCACTCTAAGTGCAGGAGGTGTTCTAGTGGGTGGTATTTTCCATCTGGGAGAAATCTTTCGCCGTGCGAAATTTTAGGTGACCGGGACCCCCTCCTAGCCTCATGGCCGTGGACCCAAACGATGGCCCTTTTCCCTGGGAAAG
>JAHLSL010013729.1:4706-17511 GCA_025920805.1 Petroica traversi
CAGTTAACAATAGTATCTTGTGTCTCACTCTTTCCTCCCTTCCTCCTTCCTGACTGCATCCTGACCTCCCGACCCTTCTCCATGTCCTCCCCTGTTCCGTTATGAGATAAGTTGTAACCCTCAGAATAAAAGTCTGAATGTTGGGCTATTCCGGGTCTTTTGCCCCTGAGCCCAAGCAGAGCGGACCCTCGTGTCTTGTGTCTGATTTGGGGCTCCGGGCAAAGGAACACTCTCTCTCTCAGAAGCTCTCTGGTTTTTAGGACAGCGGCCACCATCCCAGGGAAGCCCGGCTCGCGGTGAGGGGAAAAGAAGTCCCTAGCTGAAGCTGACTTCACGAAAAGGAAGCTCTCAGAACAAGCCGCCGAGCCGCCAGCCGTCCCTGTGGTCAGCTGTCCGGCCCTCGCCACCGGCCACATAAGGCTATTGTAAAAAGGAAGAAACTGTAACCTGGTTTCTGCTCTCTGGATCCCTAACCTGGCAGAAACCAGCCTCAGAGTTTGGACTGCGACCAGGACACCAGAAGGCATGTGCATCGAGGAAACATTGAAAGTTTAGACTGAAGGAGACTACTTACTTCCTCCTCAAAAGACCACCAAAGCCCACTGAACATACCACTAGGGGGCACTGAGCATGTGTGAATGCATAGAAATGAGCCTTGAACTAATTATCATATGAAGCGGGAACAGGTAATGAATATGTATAGGCATATTGTGTAATCAAATGCATATGTAATGTGTTAGAAAATAAATGTAGAGGTAAGAGTTGCTGACGTTACGTGTGTCCTTGAGAGCACGTCCCAGCGCTGGATTAACCATATCTACCTCTAAAACTTATATAAGTTTCGAGGTCTCTGTCCTTGACAGAGTGGAATTTTTTTTAAAATATGACCTACTGAAGGAATGTGAATCCAAATTTAATACCGATGCTTCGCCCCAGAAAGGAGAACTAATTGCACTCACCTGAGATTTGGAATTATGTAAATGAAAACAAGCTAACATTCAAAATACACTTTGGGAGTGGTACATGCACACAGGGCCATCTGGAAAGAAAGAGGCCTTTTGACATCTCAAGGCACATTGATCAAAAATGGAAAACAAATCTTGGATTTACTTGAAAGTATCCAGAATCCAGCAGAAGTTGCCATCATGCATTGCAGAACACACTAAGTGAGTAAGACCAAACTCAAACTGGGGAATCATGTAGTCGATAAGGTTGCAAAAGAGGCTGAAGAAAAAGGCACACTAGAAAACAAAGTTTTATCTTTAATCCCCCTGCCAGAGAGACCTTTCCCAGTAGAGAAACCAGAGTATAGTGCTAGGGGCTGTCAAGTGAAACCTTAGAAGAGAAATTTGATCCACAAGGCTGGGCAGTTATCCCAATCCAGCAAATAGTCTCAGAAGTGATCTTGCCTGAAATAGAGGATCATAAACACAAAGTGACTCATTGGAGGACTGAAAAACTTCTGAAACATTTGCAAAAATTTATAATTAGATCTAAAATGGCTTAGATTGCACAATTACGAATCAAACAATGTATAGTTTGTAAAAGAAATAACCCTTATGTGGCTAACAAAGTATCACTAGGAGCCATAAAATCTGGAAATGTTCTGGGTGAATATTGACAGATTGATTTTACTGAACTGCCCAGAAAAGGGGGATGTAAATACCTCCTAGTTCCAGTGGATACCTTTTCTGGGTGCCCAGAAGCTTTCCCTTGTCACACCAACCAGGCTAGGGAAGGGACTAAAATGCTGTTGAATCAAATAATACCTAGATTTGAGGCATCTTTGGGAATGCCATCAGACAGATGTTCCCACTTTATTGCAGAAGTGGTACAACAGATTAGGAAAGCCTTGGGAATATCTTTGTGTCCTGGTTTAAAGACAGGTGTCTGCAAAGGAAGGTGAGAACCTCCCTTGGAATGGAAAATGTGACTCCCATCCCTCCAAATTTTTATAACTTTGAAATGATGGGGCTAGTAGGCAAAGATATGGTAAAAGGAATAAGAGTTCTTTACTAGTATATATATGTATAACAAAGCAAACAAACAACAACAATGGCAACAACAACATACAAAACAGAAACCCAACAACAGTCTTCTCTCATCTGTCAAGCACTTACCCCTTTGGTGTAGTTATAGTCACAGCTGACAGGGGTGCTGTTGGCTCCCAGTCGGGCAGGACAGGTGCCATGATTCCCCTGGGCTGCACTGCAGGGGGCGCTGAGGGGCAAGCTCAGCTGCCCCCCAACATGGGTAATGGCAGGTGAACTGGTGGGAGAGATAGAAAAGGGGCTTCCTTTGCAAACTCACAGGGGTAGCCGATCCTGGTGCCCCTCCAGATGGTGAGATAGATTTCAGCAGGAACCTCGGAGCAGCAAGCTGGAACGGCGGAAGCAAGCAGACGCCCGGGGGTGGCGAATCGAAGTATAGCAGTAAACCCCAAGCAGTGGCAGAGGCAGAAGCAGTGGCGGACACAGGGTGTCAGGCTAAAGTGTAGCAAAAAACCTGAGGCAGAGGCAGAAAACAGCGGGGCTGGGCAGCGACAGTCAGGCTTCTGCAAACAGCCAGGAGACACTCTCTCGAAGGGGGTTGGGGTCCCAGGTTTTCCCCTGAGGCACCCAAGTAGATGGTGAGAGTCCTTTGCAGTGAGATCAGATGTTAATAAGGTCCCAGTTCAACAGCCGCTCTTACAAGCAAAGGCTCACCCACGGTAAGGAAGAAGCAGTAAACAATGGAACTCAGCAGTGGCAGCAAATTCTTCTCACAGGCTGTCTCCCCTCCAATCCAAGAGTGAGAGAGAGTGAGGAGCTGAGGCCAATCTCTCATCCCCTAGACAAAATCTTGCGGTGTATCTGCACTTCCCAAGAAAAAGCCCCTGAGCTAAGAGACTGCAGTCAGTTGCACCCTTCCCCCTCCTCCTCCTCTTGTTAGCATAGAAACACATAATCACAGAATGATTATATGCAGGTGCTTTTATTTGAAGAGCTCTGGGAATTGGGGTACCATACCCAAATCGATTCCGACATGGATCTGCAATAGATATACCTTTATACTGTCCCTTACATAACCGTCACCGGTTAATTGTCAATTCAATATTGTTCTATTGAACTTGAGCATGACTTTCTGTTATGATACTGTTTCTATTACATATATTGTTTCCACCCAGGCATAAACCACAGCCCCCCCTTTATCCAACTACCCCCTAATGTTTCTCATGATTGTTATAATTGAATTATCGTTCTTACTTGTCTTTACTAAACAATCATCTTGTTATAGGCAATCCTTGTAAAACACACACGGGTGCAGTTCTCATGACTACACTTCTACCTAACAAAGACAACACCTAAGGCTTACCTACTGTTCCCACAACCTATTACAACCCAAAATCATTTTTACCCCTATACTATCACTCTCAGCCACATCTTTTGTGTCCCTTAAGTATCGTTGTTATAATCTCTTAGGCAGCAAATGGGAGAAAATTCCCTGAGAGAATGAAAAAAAAGGAAAAATCCTCATCTCCAACATTTGGGGTCTTCATACTCTTTATAGGCCCCAAGCTAGTGGCAAAGTAGAGTGAATGAATTATACAATCAAACTGCAATTGGTTAAGATATGTTAGGAAACCTTGACATGGAACCAAGGCTTACCCATGTCTCTACTTTGAATTAGAATTGAGCCGTTGGGCACCAGCAAACTAAGCCCCTATGAGCTGCTATATGGTCAACCCAATCAAGTACCACACATGCCAGAAAACACACACATAAAAGGAGGGGTTAATTTAAATAATTACCTCATTTCTCTTGGTAAAACTTTACAGAATTTGCAGGAAGAAGTGGTGATCTCCAGACTGATGGAATTGGACACACCAGGACATGAGTTCCAACCAGGAGGCTGGATCTACTTGAAAGACTGGGGAACCACTCCACTCCAGCCAAAGGGGAAGTGACCTTTCTAAGTACTATTGACAACTTCTAGTGCATTGAAACTGGACAGAGTAAAATTGTGGATACATTATTCCAGAATTAAAAGGTCCAAAGCCCCTCAGTTGTTTGAGAAAAAACCAAAATGTTTTTGTTTTGCTATCAAAGTGGTAGAGTATCTACAGATATCCAGGAAATCTGGAGACAAATCCAAATTTTACAGTGCACAGCTCAAGATGACACTTTCTGCAGATTTGGAGAAATCTGGACTAAATTTACTTCATGGTTACTCAGCTGGACTTGGTTAAAACATCTATTTATAATCGTAACCATAATACTTGCTGTATGTATTTTAGTTTGCATCATGATTCAGTGTTATAGCTGTCGTAATGCCTATAAAATGAAATACAGATATTAAGGGACTAGTTCCTATGAGGAACTTGGTCTCAAGAAAAGGGGAAACTTGATAAGGACAGTGGAACAGAACAGCATAGCCTTGGAGAAATAGATAAAGGATGCAACTTAGGCAAACAGAAGTTATGCAAAATGCAAGCAGGATGCCAGCTCAGCTCTGCAAGGTTGACAAAGAAAGTTATGCAAAACAGCAATATTGCTCTTACTCAAGAGCAGGAGTTGAGGAACAGCTACCTAAAAAGGGACACTGGACATGGAAGAAGACCCCCCAAAGAACCATATAAGGGCTGCAACTATGGAAAGTATACATATATATCAAGTAAGCAGGGTTAGCTAATGAATATGTAATCAGTGTGTATGATAAAATCTTTGTTTACCCAACCCTCAGGGCACTCGATTAGAGCAAGGATCCTCTGAGTGACCAGCATGCTGTAATAAAGAAGGCCTGCTTTCTAAAACTCGAAGCTGTGTTAGAAAGTTTCTAACCAACTGATTTTGGTATCAAGGTCTCCATATGTCTGTTCCCTGTTTTTAAAGGGACCCAGCATCCTCCTCACCCCCCCTCCCCTTTCATTAACCAGGGTAAAACACAGGTTCTGTTTCTGGCTCCAGGTCTTAAAGAGACAGTAAACAAACTTGTGCAGGTTGACATAGAAGCAGATATGGAATACAAGATTTTGGGTCACTCCTAATTCTAAACTCTACCTCATATCCCTGCAACCAAGACAAAGTCACATTTTGAAAGGCAAAAAAATTAGATATTTTTTTTCACGCATCTACTAGGAACACTTCATATGGTGTACTGGGTTTGCATGGCCTGGTTTTGGTAGCAGAGGGGACTACAGGAGTGGCTTCTGTGAGAAGCTGCTAGAAGCTTCCTCTGTCTGGCAGAGACAATCCTTGGAGGCTCCAAAGATGGACGTGCTGCTGGCCAAGGCTGGGCCAATTAGAAATGGTGGTAACACCTCTGTGATAACATATTTAAGAAGAAAGAAAAAAAAAAAAGGTGTTGCCCAGTTGTAATTGCAACTAGGGAAGAGCGGGGTAAGAATATGTGAGAGGAACAATTATATGGACACCATGGTCAGTGGAGAAGGAGGGGGGAGGAGGTGCTCCAGGCACTGGATCTGGGTTTCCTCTGCAGCCCATGGTGAAGACTATGCTGAAGCAGACTATCCCTCTGCAGCCCATGGTGAAGACTATGCTGAAGCAGACTATCCCTCTGCAGCCCATGAAGATCCATGGGGATGCAGAGGTCCACCTACAGCCCATGAAGGCGACCCATGCCAAAGCAGGTAGATGCCTGAGAGGAAGCTGTGATCCTGTGGGAGACCCGTGGTGAGAGGAGTGCCCACTGGAGTGGCCTGTCCTTGAAGGACTGCACCCCGTGGAAGAGTGGCCCATGCTACAGCAGTCTGGGGAGGACTGTTGCTGGTAGGATGAATTCACATTGCAGCAGGTCACAGGGAACTGTTGCTCGTAAGATGGACTCATGATGGAGAAGTTCATGGAGAACTGTCGCCTGTGGGAGGGAACTCATGATGCAGCAGGGGAATTACTCTTCTCTGTGAGCAGTGGGAGAAACTACAGGTGATGAGCTAACCATAACCCCTCATTCCCTGTCCAACTGTGCCACTGGGGGAGGAGGTAGGGCTGGGAAGGAGGGAGAGTTGGGGGATGTTGTTTTTAATGATTTATTTTATTTCTCATTATCCTGCTCTGATCTTGTTAGTAATAAATTAAATGAATATCTCTAATTTAAGCCTGTTTTGCCCATGGTGGCATTTGATGAGTGATCTCTCCCGGTCCTTATCTCAACTCATGAACCCTTCATTATATTTTCTCTCCCCTGCCCAGCTAATGGAGGGCAGTGAGAGAGCATCTTTGGTGTGTGCCTGGCATCTGGCCAGCATCAACCCACTACATATGGGAAAACAAATATCTAGCACTGAAAGGGAGCCTGTCTGTATTGATTTCTGTAGCGGGATGTAATTGTTCAGGTTTTGGGGTTTTTTGGGGGTTTTGGGGGGTTTTTTGGTTGATTGAGGTTTTTTTCTTTTTTTTTGTTGTTTATTTTAAGTTTTGGAATAGAAAAGGAGCAGCTCACTTGGGGATTATCCAATTTAGATGTCTGTGGTTGAAAAACTTGTTTAGGATTAATTTGATTTTCTTTTTTGGGACAGGGGATTTAAGAACAAAAACCAAATTGCATAAGCTGTTGTATGATATATGTATCCAGATAGTTAGGCTGGCTTGTCTTATTTTGGGGTTTGTTTGTGCTGAGCCCCAGTAAATGATTTTGGCATGTATCTCATTATTTTTGCATTCAGATTTACCTGATGAACTCTTCTTTGTGTAAGCACTGACAGCTATTTCTCTCATGCTTTAGGAGCTGCACTGTTTCACCTCAAAGCCATGGTGTTGCATTCCCGTCCAAATCACGCAAAAATAGACAGGAGTACAGGCTCAAAAGTAGTTTAAGAGAACCAATAGTTGCATTTGATCTGATTTGTCTAAATCAACAGGTTGATGTTGATGGGATTGATCTAAAAGAATGAACGTAGCAACATGTGGCTCCACTGTGCCCGAGATGGTTGTGTCTTTGGGCATCAACAACTAAGTGCATATTGGGGTACTGCAGATGTTTCCAAGGTGTTATAGATCATCTTGCTTGAACCTAGAATTTTCTTAATGGCTAAATTCTGACCATCCTGGAGAAAAAATCCAAAAAAGCAAACAAGATGGGTGCTATGAATGGTAACATTAGTAATGTTATTATTTCACACACTGTAGCAAAATATTCAGATTAAACCATAGCCATAGTCTTCACTGAGCAGACACATGGCTTTGAGCAACCTGGTTTAGTGGAAGGTGTCCTTGCCCATGAAAAGGGAGTTGGAACTAGATAATCCTGAAGGTCCCTTCCTATCCAACCTTGTAGGATTTAACTCTGTGGGATTTGGTTATGAGGGTAAAATAGAAGCGAGAGATCTCTAAAGATGGGTTTAGAGTATGGGAATTTATTGTGAAAGAGCATGGGTGTGAGAGGCCTGCTGAGCTGCAAGACGCAGCTCAAAGCAGGCCAGAGAAAGAGAGAGAAAGAGGTAAAAAGAGAGAGCAAAAGAGAGCGATTTGCAGTTTACAATACAATAAATCATCTTCTCTGTTGAATATTCTAATTCTCTTTAACCAATCTGAAACAAGCTACAAACTCTACAACATTTGCATGCAACCTATAAGAATTATCGCACTGCCATACAAGGTTATATTTTAAACCTTAAAAAACTGCTTTTGGGAATCTTCTACCAAGCAGGTATGGTTTGTTCTGACCTTTGGACCTGCCTAGGCAGAGGGTATTGTTCTATCAAGAAGGAGGATAACCTTCAGTCAGCTATACCATTGTTTCTTAGTTACTCTTCAACTCAAACCTTGTCTTCATCTCAATTTCGATTATACTTTCCATATTTTCAGTATCTTTTGCAAGGTATTCATATCTATAAGGCTTTCCTACTTCATCTTCCCCAACATAACCCATCCTAGGTTTCTATAATCTATGCACTTTAAAATTGGCTTTAATTAGAATTTAAAAATCAGTAAAGATTTTCATATCATCATTTTCATGTTGACAAGAGCATCGAACCAGGATAATAGGCATCTCATTTCCTCTTGGGAAACCCAATAAAAAATGATGCTTAGAAACCTAGAACGTTTTGGGCTAGAAGGGACCTTCAGGATTATCTAGTTCCAACCTCCTTTCCATGGGCAGGGACACCTTCCACTAAACCAGGTTGCTCAAAGCCCCATCCAACATGGCCTTGAACACTTCCAGGGATGGGGCATCTATTGCCTCTCCGGACAGCATGTGCCAGTACATCACCACCCTCACAGTCAAGAATTTCTTCCCCATACCTAATCTAAACCTGCCCTCTGTCAGTTTGAAGCCATTCCCACTTGTCCTCTCTCTCCATGCCCTTGTCTGAAGTCACTCTCCAGCTCTCTTGTAGCCCCTTTAGGTACTGGAAGGTACTCTAAGATCTCCCCGGTGCCTTCTCTTCTCCAGGCTGAACAGCCCCAACTCTCTCAGCCTGTCTGCATAGCAGACGTGCTGCAGCCCTTGAGCAGAGGTCCAGATATCATAAATAATGGTGGCTGTTGCTTTGTTGAGATTTTCTCATTGAAGTGCAATGGGTACAATTCCCAGCTGTGCTTCACATAGAGCCTGCCATCATCCAAAGACATTCAAGTGTCTTGCACACCTAGGACTGATTTCAAGGAAAAGGGGAGAAGTCTAGAGATGCGGCAATAAAAATAATAATCCAATTCTGGGTTTGGTAAATGGACAAAGACATGACTACGAACAGGGTGAAGGCACGATGGGCTGATGCCACCCACTAGGGATCCAGGACTGCTATTTCTCTGAGTGAATAGGGATTGTTTTTTCTGACTGCTTTCCAAAGTCATTCTGATGCCTTGGATGTCAAAGAATTTCAAGGTAATATTTGAGATGCTTATTTGGTCACATCCAAAACTTTTTTTAAAACATGCCTCAGCAAAATGGAGCATGGTGCTAATAACAGCAAGGTCATGGGTTTGATCCCTGTATGGGCCATTCACTTAAGAGTTGGATGTGATGATCCTCGTGGGTCCCTTCCAACTCAGAATATTCTGGGATACAATGAAAATGATACCCTGTTTTACCTGGGAAGGCTGCAAGGTGTGTCAACAGTGGTGTCATGGTTACAGGAGTAGAGTGCCAGTTTAGCACTATATGGGTGTAAACAAACTGTATTCTACTCCCCTATGCATCATTTCTGATGAACTGTTAATGATGGGTCATTCCCAGTAGCTGCCCAGTGCACACCTGACACCTCAGGCTACAAGATGGGTGTTAAATGAGATAAGGAAGAAGAGGCAAACCCTGCTAGGCAGGGTATTATTTGTTAAATTGTAGCCCTTCCTCTGGTTCTTTAACAGTCCCAGTGCCTCGCCTATCCTGTCAGCTCCTGAATCAGGCAGCCCGGTTTGCTTCCGTTGCAGACACTGACACTGCCGGCCAGGTGTTCGCTGCAGATCCCGAGTTGAGCTACGTATCTTGTGGATAAAGAGTCGGGAGGGGTTCTTGATATAGAGTTCCAGGTAATTTATTTCATCAACCCCTAGAGAGGTCCAATCTAGGTATTTTCAGCCCCCAGAGAGGTCCAGTCATCTGGGGGAATTCCATACCCGAAGGGGACCAGTGACCAAGAACACCAGATAACACAGGAACACAGACTTTTAACCGAACAGGGTAACCAATAGGTGCAGGGTTCAGAGGCAGAACTTAGGAGGGGCAACACCAGAGGGTCCAACCAGGGAAGACCAGGGGAGGGGGAAAGAGGAACTGACCAATGGGGCTTCAAGGAAGAGGGAACTTTCTAGAACTTAATACAACTGTAAACAGGGAGGGGATTATAGGCAACCAATCAACATAAGGGGATTAACATAACTGCAAAGTCATTGGGGTAAACCATTCAGGGGGTCAGGGGGAGAGCTTAACTGGGTGATATAACAAGGGGATGAACCAACTAACAGGAACATAGGGGGATGTTGTTCCAATGGAACTCATCCACCGCAACAATTATTGGCTTTTCTTTACAAATGACTCAGCTGTGATAACTCTCCTCCATGGAAGCACCAACAAAGTTACACTCATCCTGAGGGGTCATCTCTGCTAACAGGCTATAATGGACTCAATGGCACTAGCAGAATAGGCAGCTGCAATGACTTGGACCATCAAGGACTCAAAAAATATCCTATGACTCACAGGATTACATAACTCCATTCTGAAATTACCTGCCCTGGGGGAGGTACTAAGCATTCTCACCTGAACCTAAGTGTATATCATCTCAGGGTTTGGGGACTTGGAACACCAACTCTCAACAGATCCCGAGAAAGACTAGACCTACAGGACTACCGATTTTGACAAGACTGCAGCCATCACTTCAATAGCACTGCAACCACCGCTTTATAGGACTGCAACCATCACCCTGAGCAACAGGATGCCAGGTTGTACTCTGTGGGTTTAAGCCAGTTTTCTCTGTATCATTCCATTTATTGTAATCTTTCGATTAAATTGTAACTCTGACATGAAATCTGTCAAGGTATTTGTGTGCAGTTCATTTCTCCCACCAGTTTATTTTAAAACCAGCACAAGTGTGTCACGAATGGATGTGGGAGTTAAATAACTCCATGCCTCCTGCCCAGGCCTCTGGCAGCAGGTAGTAACCTTATTGAGACGACCAGCACCTCAAAACCCCCTCCCGTTCGTAAGTTCTTTTAATAATGACTGATTCTGTCTATTATAGAACAGAAGATTTATTAATAGACAAGAAAACTAACAGATATAAGACTTAAAACAAACTAATACTACACAGGTATAAAACAAAAAAGAAAAGAACTACTAGTAGATTTCATGCAGTGCATGATAAGGTACCCTTTGAGTTACAGCTAGCAAAGAAATAGTATAAGCTTAGGATTCAATGTATCTTACCATCCAATTGTTGGTGGGGCACACATCAAGATCCTCTCCCTCAATTTCTGGAAAAGTAACCACTAACCTGCATCCAGGACTCGGGGAGAAGTCCCTTGCACATTCCCGGTGCATGTGTATGGAAGCTTCTGCTTCAGTGATAATTCGTTGTCCTGGGTTGACCATATGACCTTTGTATCCTCAATCGTCCCTCCTGCTTATGCTGGATATTAAGCTCTGCAGCTTTAAGTTAGGCCCAGAGAGACAGAGAAAGTGAAAGTGGAGGAAACAAAACGCGCAATTTATCTGCAGGAGTTGCACCTTACTCCCCCAGAAAATCCTTGAGAGATTGCATTCCAGCGGGACAGCGATATCTCACTCTCTCGGTCTGGGTGCTCTGGGAGCTCACGGCGGAGGGTTTCCTCGAATCTCTTGGCTTTTGCAGGGAGAGACTTTGTTTCTTTTGCTGGTTTATTTTTTTCTTCCTCCTGAGACTGGTCAGCATCTCGGTGGTCCAAGACATCAGGACAATCCCCTGGGGGCCCCTCTCCCCCAGTTTCTGCAGCCGGGCCTGGCCATTGGCCCCAGCCGCTGGAGGAACTGAGACTGACACAGCCACACCCACAGACGGACTCTGGTTTACCATCTCTTCAGAGGAAGGAGAGGATTCATTGTTTTCATACTATCCAAATTTTCTATGCTTGTGAATATTCTATTTGTTAAATAAATAGTTTTTTCCACTTATCTCTAAGGAATTTTTTCCCGAACCTGCTTGAGGGAGGGATGGCTGGAATTGGCTTTTCTAGAGGAAACCCCCCCCAGACGTTTCCTCCTAAATTTTGCCCTAAATCAGGATATTTGTGTTTCTTTTATAGTGTAAAACGGTGTCTCTCAGTCTTCAATTTTTCCTTTATCGCTTCCCACATTTGTTCTCTGGACTAGGATTTTTTATTCTAGAGGTTTGAGCCTCCTCGGCACAAGAGATGACCCCTGGGTCATCTCTTATGCATCACTTATCTGTGGTATGCCGGAAGTGGGGATAGGTGCCCTGCCACAAAATGAAAACATGCTGGAGGCAGAGCAATGCTGCACGGATGGCACTGAGTCCATCAGGTGTCTGGAGAGTCAAAGGTCAAGGAGATTTTCCAATATCCCCTAACTGGTGCTTGAAAGAAAAATATGAAAAGTCTTCAGCTTGAAATATGAGCTGATCAAAAAGAAAAATAAAACAAAACAAAGGTCAAAATAACTGCTATTAAAAGTTGTCCTGGTTTAGGGCAAATTTTAGGAGGAAACCACTGGGGGGGTGGTCTCCTCTAGGAAAAGCCGATTCCAACCACCCCTCCCCCAACAGGTTTGGGAAGAATTTCCTTAGAGAAATGTGGAAAAAACTATTTATTTAACAAATAGAATATTCACAAGCATAGAAAATTTGGATAATATGAAAACAATGAAAGCTCTCCTTCCTCTGAAGAGATGATCGATCCAAAGTCTGTCTGGGTCCGGTTCAGTTCTCCAGCGGGAGGGCCGATTGCCAGGCCCAGCTGCAGAAGTCGGGGGGGGGGTCCCCCCGGGGATTGCCAACACGATGCAAACCAGTCCCAGGAGGAGGAAATAAAAAAAAACAGCAAAAGAAACAAAGTCTCTCCCTGCAAAAAGCCGAGAAAGATCCGAGGAAACCCTCCGCTGTGAGCTTTTCGAGTACCCCAGCCAGAGAGTGAGAACGAAATATCACTGTCCTGCCGGAACGCAGTCCTTTCAGGGCCTTTCTGGGGAAGTAAGGTGTAACTCCTGCAGACAAACAGCGCATGGTTTTTTTTCTCCCCTTTCACTCTCTCTGACTCTCTGAGGATAACTTAAAGCTGTAGAGCTTAATATCCAGCATAAGCAGGAGAGACGATTGGGGATACAAAAAAGTCATATGGCCAACCCAGGACATTCCACCCCTTATCCCCATATCGTC
>JAHLSL010013729.1:32511-70853 GCA_025920805.1 Petroica traversi
ACCTCCCAGAGGTTTCCTCCAAAATATTTGCCCTAAACCAGGACAGCTTCCTTTAGATTAATCATTGCTATCAGATGGCATGCTTTCTTCCCTCCAGATAAAATGAATGTGCAGGTTTGGGTAATGTTACAAATGCAGTGAGAGCTTAGACAAGTCCTAACTTAGGCTCAGATTACTGGTAGTACTTCTGAGGCGGCCTGCCCCGCAAATTGTTCTTGCTCACACATTCTTAAGAGTGGCAGATTAGGTCTATTATAAAATGAATTATTTATTGAATAGACACAAGATTTACAGACAAGAGACTTTAAATAGACTGCTTACTATACAGGATAAGCAAAAGAACTACTAGCAGATAGAAATACACTGAATGATACAGGCACCTATATTACAGCTAGCGAAGAAATAGTATGGATTAGGGGTAAATGTAACTTACCACCGAATTGATGATGGACTACACATAGAGCCCTTTCACTCAACTTCTAGAAGAGTAACCATGATGATGTGTCCGAACTTTGGGGAGAAGCCCTACACATTTCCAGGGGGTATGCAGAAGACTTCTGCTTTGTGAAAGTTTTGTGCAGCTTTTATAGTTTGTAAAGTGAAGTGGGAAGACCATCTGGCTGTCAAACACTTCTCTGTGGAAGGGCAGCTGGAATTCAGGGCTCTCTCTGCACTGGTGAGGCTTCAGTGGAGCATGAGAGCTGTATCACAGAGTCAGTGAACAGAGTAGGGCCCCTACCCCATGCCAAGATGCTGGAAGTTTGCAAACTCAGAAGAAGGAGGTGGAGACCTTTGCCTTTCAGGGTGAGATTGCTCAGTTGATGTCTCTGATCATCAGCATTTTCTACTCCAATAAGAAAATCTTCCTCCATGAGCTGATCTCCAATTCCTCGGATGCTCTGTATAAGATATGAAAGTTTGACTGACAAGAGCAAGCTGGATTCTGGAAAAGAGCTGAAAATTAATCTGATTCCAAACAAGCATGACCACACTCTAACCATTGTGGATACTGGCATTGGGATGACCAAAACTGACCTGGTCAACAACCTTGGTACTATTGCCAAGTCTGGCACCAAGGCTTTCATGGAAGCCCTGCAGACAGGGGTGGATATCTCCACGACTGGTCAGTTTGGTGTTGGCTTCTACTCCACCTACCTGGTTTCTGAAAAAGTGACAGTGATCCCCAAGCACAGCAATAATGAGCAGTACGCTTGGGAGTCCTCAGATGGAGGGTCCTTCACTGTCAGACTGGATAATGGTGAACCTCTGGGCCATGGAGCAAAAGTCATCCTGCATCTTAAAGAAGATCAAACTGAATACCTGGGAAAGCAGCAAATCAAGGAAATTGTGAAGAAGCACTCTCAGTTCATTGGCTACTCGATTACACTCTGTGAAGAAGGAGCATGATAAGGAGGTGAGTGATGACGCTGAGGTAAAAGGAAGAGGAAAAAGAAGAGAAGGAGAAAAAGACAGAAGATAAACCAGAGACTGAGGATGTTGATTCTGATGAAGAAGAAAAGAAAGATGGACATAAGAAGAAAAAGAAGTTAGGGAGAAGTACATTGATCAGGAAGAGCTCAACAGGACCAAGTCCGTTTGGACCAGGAACCCAGATGACATAAGCAATTAGAATACTGAGAATCCTACAAGAGTCTCACTAATGACTGGGAAGACCACCTGACTGTCAACTACTTCTCTGTGGAAGGGCAGCTGGAATTCAGGGCTCTCCTGTTTGTCCCACAGCATGCACCCTTTGATCTGTTTGAAAACAGGAAAAAGAAGAATAATATCAAACTGTATGTGTGCAGAGTTCTCATAATGGACAACTGTGAGGAACTGATCCCTGAATATCTGCATTTCATGAGAGGTGTGGTAGACTCAGGATTTACCTCTGAATATTTCTTGTGAGGTGCTGCAGCAAAGCAAGATCCTGAAAGTGATCTGGAAGAACTTGGTGCAGAAGTGCTTGGAACTTTTCACTGAGCTGGCTGAAGACAAGGAAAACTACAAAAATTTCTATGAGCAGTTCTCCAAGAACAACAAGCTTGGCATCCATGAGGACTCGCAGAACCGCAAGAAGCTCTCAGAATCACTGAGGTACTACACATCTGCATCTGGTGATTAAATGGTTTCTCTGAAGGATTACTGCACTCGGATGAAGGAAAACCAGAAACATGTCTACTACATTACATTAAGGGACAACCCCACAATGGGATACATGGCAGCAAAGAAATACCTGGAGATTAATCCTGATCATTCCATCATCGAAACACTGAGGCAGGAAGCAGAGACTGACAAGAATGACAAGTCTGTGAAGGATCTTGACAACTTGCTGTATGAGACAGCACTTTTGTCTGTAGAGGGATTTCTGTTAGAGAACGGGCATGGAGTTTATTTGACAGGACTGGACAATCCAAGCCTGCACGCAGTGCACGTCCCGCACGTAGCTCAAGAAGGAGTAGGAGAAGCAGATGGGCCTCAGTGTCCTTGAACAGGGAAAGAGTTACGAGAAGAATGCACAACACAGGTTATAGAGCCAGATAGCAGAATCACAGATGTTTGCACACCCCACCACATGCACTGCGTGTGATAACCAATTAGGCTTAGCTGTCAGCGCGTGCATTTGAGCTATGAACCAATTGTGGAGATGCTTTTGCCACGTGATAACCTAGCAAACATATAAAAGGGTATCACTTTTAGCAATAAACAGAGAACGGTCAATAACCATATTGGTGTGTGTTGTTACTCTGGCCCCTTTCCCGCCGGGACCCTCTTCACTTGTCCTCTGGCTTCACCTTAAAAGACCCTCAAACACATGACAACCACATTTACAGAATGATCAAACACTGATGCAGAAGGAACCAGTCCAGCAGTCACTGAGGAGATGCCACCTCTTTAAAGAGATGATGACACATCATGCATGGAGGAGGTGGATTAAACCAGTTTACAGGAGCTCATGTGTTTCCTTGGCTAATATGAATAAGTTATATCTTGTATATTATGAATGTTACCTACAAAAAAAAAAAAATTGACAATGTCTGCATTCCCTCTATTTTCAAAGATGTTATACCTTAATTTTTGTTACATTGCTTTTTCAGCTGATGTGAGATACAAATGCAATTGAGGGAGTGTTTTCTTTAACACTATACAACTCTAAACAGGCAAGTAAGGAGTAATTATTTTTGTCTGTATTAGCTGGTTGCAGGTGACAGGGTTTTTGACTTATTCTTAATTGCCAGAAATGTGGAACAAAGTAACGAAGATGGGAAGATACCAGGGATTGGCCCTACTGGACATGGTTGAAGCTTCCAGCAACATCTCACAGGAGCCACCTCTGTGGCCCTCCTGCTACCAAAAGCCAGGCTGTGCAAAACCACTACATTTCACCCCTTGCCTCTGTGAATTACATATTTAAGAATTATCATCAAAACTACACCCAACATGCAATTTTCACTTAAAAGAGCAACAAAAAAACTAAACTAAACAGAAAGAAAAGGGGAAAAAAATCCCCACACAAGATCCAACACTAACATCATCACAATACAGAACAAAATGGACAAACTACACAAAAATCCACTCCTGGATCCTTCACTACAGTTACGATATAAATTCACACTATTTCTCTACTTAATAACAAGATTTAATACTTGTTTGGCCCATTATTTCTCCCAATTAGTATCCTTATCTCAAAGTCCTCATGACTGCCTGCATTCTCCACCAAAAAGACTGCCGTGGTTTGGCACTGGCCCAACATCAGGAACCCATGAGAGTTGCACACTCATTCTCCCCTGCCACAGCTGGACAGAGGAGAGGAAAAGGAAAAAAAAAAAAAAAAAAAAGGAAGGGTTCACGACTTGAGATAAGGACTGGGAGAAACACTTCAAGGGCAAAACCAGGCTCAACTTTAGGTTCCAAAGTGAATTTATTACTTACAGAACCAGAGGAGGATTATGATAAGTAAAATAAGCCCTTAAAACACCTTTTTCCCCCAGCCCCTCTCTCCTTCCCACTGACAGTGCAGGGTGATAGGGCATGGAAGGTTTGGTCAGTTCATCACTGAGGTTTTCTTCTGCTGCTCTAGGAGTCCTTCCCCTGTGAGACCGTAAGGTCCCTGTCACGAATGAGTGGGGGAGCTAAACAAGCCCTTGCCTCTGCCTGGTTCTCGGCAGAGGTAGTAACCTTATTGAGATGACTCGCAAATCAAAATCCCCCTCCCGTCCGCAAGTCCTTTTAATAATGACTGATTCTGTCTATTATATGACAAATTATTTATTAATAGACGGGAAAACTATTGACTGTAAGACTTAAAACAAAACTAATACTACACAGGTATAAAAACAAAAGGGATAACTACCAGTAGATTTTATACAGTGCACGATAAGGTACCTTTGAGTTACAGCTAGCGAAGGAAAAGCATAAGCTTAAGATTCAATGTATCTTACCATCCAATTGTTGGTGCAGCACACATCGAGACCCTTTCTCTCAATCTCCAGAGAAGTAACCATGAGCCTGAGTCCAGAACTCGGGGAGAAGTCTCTCACACCTTCGGGGGTGATTGTTGAGGCTTCTACTTCAGGGATAACTCGTGTGTCTTTTATAGCATAAAACGGTGTCTCTCAGTCATCAATCTTCTTTTTCTCTTCCTACATCTGTTCTCCAGATATTTATTTTTACGGCCTGAGCCTCCTGGCGCCAGAGAGACTCCTGCTAAGTCTTCCGACCCCAGGGTCTTCTCTGGTGTTCCATTAACTCTGGTATGCAGGAAGGGGGGGGGGGGGGGAGGGGTGTCACTGCCACAGTCCCTCCCATGAGAGACAGTTCTCTTTGAACTTCTCTGGCATGGGTCCACTCTCACTGGCAGCAGTCCTACCACACCTGCTGCAACATGAATTTCCACCATAGGCAACCAGTCCTCCCAAAACTGCTGTGACGTGGGTGTCTCTTTCCACGGGGTGCAGTCCTCCAAGGACAGGCTGCTTCAGGCTGGCCACTGTAGGATTTAACTCTGTGGGATTTGATTATGAGGGTAGAATAGAAATTATGGGTTTAGAGTATGGGAATTTATTGTGAAAGAGCGTGGGTGTGAGAGGCCTGCTGGGCTGCAAGACGCAGCTCAAAGCAGGCCAGAGAAAGAGAGAGAAAGAGGTAACAAGAGAGAGCAAAAGAGAGCGATTTGCAGTTTACAATACAATAAATCATCTTCTCTGTTAAATATTCTAATTCTCTTTAACCAATCTGAGACAAGCTACAAACTCTACAACATTTGCATGTAACCTATAAGAATCATCACATTACCATAGAGGGTTATATTTTAAACCTTAAAAAAACTGCTTTTGGGAATTGTCCTGGGTTAACCATATAACCTGTTTGTATCCCCAATCGTCCTCTTACTTATACTGGACATTAAGTTCTGCAGCTTCAAGTTAGTCCAAGGAAGACAGTGAGAGTGAAGGTAGAGGAAAAAAAAAAAAAAACACACGCCGTTTGTCTGCAAGATACTACGAACCAAGACCGAGAGAACGGAAAGGCTGCATTCCAGCAGACAGCGTTATCTCTTTTCTTTTTTTTTTTTTTTACTCTCTCTGGTGTGGGTGCTGGAGGAACTCACAGCGGAAGGTTTTTCCTCAGATTTTTTCCCGACTTTTTGCAGGGAGAGACTTTGTTTCTTTTGCTGGGTATTTTTTTTCCTTTTTTCCTCTTCCTAGGACTGGCTGGCATCACGTGGGCCCAGGACACCAGGGAACCCCCGGGGGGCCCCCCCCCCCTCCTCGCCGACTCCTACAGCTGGGCCCAGCAATCGGCCCCCCCCCCACTAAAGAACTAAACCAGACTCAGACGGACTCTGAATCTACCATCTCTTCAGAGGAAGGAGAGGTTTCATTATTTTCATATTATCCAAATTTTTCCTATACTTGTAAATATTCTATTTATTAAATAAATAGTTTTTTCCACTTTTCTCTAAGGAAATTATTCCCGGACCTGTAGGGGGAGGGGCGATTTGAATCGACTCTTCCTAGAAGAGACCCCCCAGAAGTTTCCTCCTAAATATTTACCCTAAACCAAGACAGGAATCTTCTACCAGGCAGGTATGGTTTGTTCTGACCTTTGGACCTGCCTAGGCAGAGGGTATTGTTCTGTCAAGAAGGAGGATAACCTTCAGTCAGCTATACCATTATTTCTTAGTTACTCTTCAACTCAAACCTTGTCTTCATCTCAATTTCGATTATACTTTCCATATTTTCAGCATCTTTTGCAAGGTATTCATATCTATAAGGCTTTCCTACTTCATCTTCCCCAACAGGCCACAAGGTCCCTCTCTTTCCACTGGGTCTCCCACTGGATCACAGCCTCCTCCAAGCATCCACCTGCTCCAGTGTGAGCACCTCCCCCACAGGCTGTGGGTGGATCTCTGCATTCCCCATGGACCCATGGGTTGCCGGGGGACAACCTGCTTCATCATGATCATCACCATGGCCTGTAAAGGGGGCTTGGCTCAGGCGCCTGGAGTACCTCCTCCCCCTTCTTCTTCACTGACCTTGGTGTTTCCATGTTTTTTTCCCTCACGTGTTCTCACCTCCTCCTCTTCTCTGATGAGATTAGAAACTGTGCATGCTCCTTTTTTTTCATTTTCTTAAATATGCTGTCACAGAGGCATTACCAACCTCTCTCATTGGTCCAGTTTTGGCCAGCAGTATGTCCACCTTCAGAGCCATCAGGGATTGGCCCTGGTGGACATGGTGGAAGCTTCCAGCAGCTTCTCACAGGAGCCACCTCTGTGGCCCCCCTGCTACCATAAACCAGGCTGTGCAAAACCAATACAGTCTGTCAGTCAGAAATTTAAGGCTTATCTCCTTTCAATCTCCTCTCAAGGCAAGATGCTTATTGTCAGCTGGGGATTCCCCCTCCCTGGAGCCAGAGATGACTCACTGCAGGACAAATATCCATCCTGAGTTATCTCACCAATTCATGTGAGGGGCAAGATGCCCTGAGATATGTACCAGCTGATAGGCAGAACAGATAAACTCTTCTGTGGCAGAGGGGAAGTCCTGCTTCAGGTAACATGCTATTGAAAATAAGATCTTTGAAATATACTTTGCTATTAATACTTTGTTTTTTTCTTCAGTTTATGCTGTTTGGATTGTGAAATCATGGTACTCAATTGCTGTCCATTCCTATATTTCTTGTTTACTTGAAATTCCCTTATTTCAGGTTGAAAGGAATTTTCTCATCCTGGAGGCAGTGACTACCAGATGGGGCCCAATTTCATTTCAGTGCCACTCTCCAGTTCTCAAGCAATTTTCATCACTTGTTCTTTTAGAGAAAAATTCAATTCCCAGCAGGTTTCTTTCTCTGGAACTGAGCCATGTAGAAGGTTGCCATTAAAGCTTTTCCATTGGGTTTAACATTTGTGAAAAGGTATTACAGAATCCCAAGACTACATTTAGACAAATGAGGACTTTTCAGTTATCTGTTTTAGTACACTGGCTCTACTAATTAATAAATTATCAGGCACGAAGGGTTATTCCTACTGTCTAGACTACCCACCTGAGTAATTCTGTGCAGAAAGACTCCCTGCACTTGTACAGGTTTAAACCAGCTGGAGCTCATCTTCTGAATACCACCAAAACCTCACTTCAAAATTATTACTGACAGAGCATCCACCACAAATAGTGGTTAATTACTCTACTGGGTCATTACAGTTGAAAAATGATGCTTCATTTATCACTTTTATTTTAATAGAGCATCTAGTTTTCAGCTCATCCTGTATCTTTGAGAGACTTGGGAAACCATTATCAAACCTTTTTTTCCCTCATGCAGCTACTTTGTGACTAAGTCACTGTAGACTTATAGATAAAAGACATTACTTTTCTGAAGTTGTCCTGACTTTGGAGCATCTTTTAATTATCATCATGCATCTTCTCCAGTCCTTCTTGTGTACATCATAGGGATGTATCATACAAAGCCCAAAATGTTGTCATGTAGAGCTATAATGCTCCAATAGAAATGGAATATAAAGAAGCATCTAATAATTTGTTATTTTAAGCAAGAATTTGTATTGTATTTGAGGACAGGTCATCTAAAATGTCTTCTTTGAAGCACACTGTTGCACAGTGTAACTTTAATACTCCACTCTTAAAATATCAGTGCTTTATAAACTTGCCATAAACATGAGAATTTTCTTTTTACAACAGGCTTATTCCTGTCTCAGATGACAAAATCTACATTAGTGTTAGTGGGAATTTTCCCTGGAAAAGTCTGTGAAAAGCATTGGCTGGTATCTTGCCACCCGCAAGGGTGAGTAATGTCTGAGGGAGAGAAATATGTTCCACAATGCATCTGACCAGGCCACTGCAATAAATACAGAAAAATATATAAATGATGGTAAGGTAACTACCTATCCCATTGAAAGGGAAGGAACTTCAAAATTACATACCTACCTGCCAGCAATAGGAAATACAGAAGCTCGTGTTTTTCCTCTTGCTTTGCCTGCTGTCTCTCCTCCCCATTACAAGCATTTCCTTCTGCCAAAAAGGGTTTGGGATGCTTTTGTTTGATTTTTAATGAAGGAATTGTGGCTTCCTCCTGCTGGTAAACTGATCTGCAAAGCAGTAGCATCTCAGTACCCTCTTCCGGGTAAAAAGAAGGGGACATCCCTGCCTTGTGGCTGACATCTGAGCAGCCCATATTTCAGGATCTGATAAATCCCCCTAAAGCTCAATACCAAGCCAGAAGTCAGGGATTAGCTTGATAATGTTAGGACTGAAATGCTACTTTTAAGTGATGGATACCCCACCCTTCCACAGTCCCTCTGGGCATAGGTGTTGCAGTGATGTGTATACAATATATTCAGTGTCCAGGAGGATCCACATCTGGGATGTATCCTAAGGTCATAGAATCACAGAAATGTTTGGGTTGGAAGGGATCTTAAAGATTACCTAGTTCCAACCCCTCTGCCATAGGAAGGTCAACAGGCAAATCAGGACCACTCACTGAAATCAGAAAGTAGCTGTCTCCATCACCACTTTGAGCTCCAGAGGTTTCAGGAGAAGGAATTGTAAGGTAATCAGCCCCAGCTCTTTCCATATACTGTTACGATCCAGTTTTAACACAGAAGAGCAAAGAAAACTAGGTCTTTGTGAATAAAACTGATCGAACTCATAAAGGTTCAAAATATTCCCCAAAACTTGATTAAAACCAAACACGGTGAGATGTTGGTGCCAAAAAAAAATGTGATATATTTTATTTAAGAGTAAAAGAAAAGAGAGAGAAATAAAGAGAAAGAGAAAGAAAGAAAGAAAGAGAGAAAGAGAAAGAGAAAGAGAGAGAGAGAGAGAGAGAAAGAGAAAGAGAAAGAGAAAGAGAAAGAGAAAGAGAAAGAGAGAGAGAGAGAGAGAGAGAGAAAGAGAGAGAGAAAGAGAGAGAGAAAGAGAGAAAGAAAAGAAAAGAAAAGAAAAGAAAAGAAAAGAAAAGAAAAGAAAAGAAAAGAAAAAGAAAAGAAAAAGAAAAAGAAAAGAAAAAGAAAGGAGAGGAGAGAAGAGAAAATAAAGAAAAGAAAAGAAAAAAAAGAAAAGAAAGAAAAGAAAAGAAAAGAAAAGAAAAGAAAAGAAAAGAAAAGAAAAGAAAAGAAAAGAAAAGAAAAGAAAAGAAAAGAAAAGAAAAGAAAAGAAAAGAAAAGAAAAGAAAAGAAAAGAAAAGAAAAGAGAAAGAAAGGAGAGGAGAGGAGAGGAGAGGAGAGGAGAGGAGAGGAGAGGAGAGGAGAGAAGAGAAGAGAAGAGAAGAGAAGAGAAGAGAAGAGAAGAGAAGAGAAGAGAAGAGAAGAGAAGAGAAGAGAAGAGAAGAGAAGAGAAGAGAAGAGAAGAGAAGAGAAGAGGAGAGGAGAGGAGAAGAGAAGAGAATCCCATGGATTATGTTTGGGCCAGGTGGGAATGCCCATGTGCCTCCCCTAGGGAGGGCAAGTTTGACACTGTCCCTTGCAAAACTGGATCTGTTGCATCATGTTGCAGTGCTCTGCTGCAAGGTCTGGGGACCCCTTCTCAGGGGGGCCTTTGATGTGCCATGGCACTCCCTCTGCTGTCCTTCACATCGATGCAGCTTTTCCTGGAGTGAAGGGGCCCCACAGCCGAGCTGGTCTGCATAGCGGATGATGGGTATTTGCTGCCTTGGACCAGAATCTTTTTTACCACACACCCAAAACCTCTCCTCCACCCCTCCTTTGGTGTGGGGGTGATTTACTAAAATATGGGTATTGATCTAATATCAATACCCAACTAGAGACGGACAAAGACTCTCTAACAGAGTTGTTAGAAAGTGTATGTTTATTTCAGTGCTGGGCTGCTGCATGGGATAGCTCCCTAATGGGCAGAGCAAAGCACAAAACAATACAAGGTCTATTTATTTGCAAGGGGGTTTGAATCTTCAAAATACAAACACCCATTAATCACATTAATACCTCCCATTCCCCGTTTCGTATGATTATTAGTTGAATAGTTATTAAGCATGTGTGGTTTGTTCCTTAAATTGAGTTGGTGGTCGCATAATTTGAGGGGAGGGCAAGAATGATGAAGTAAGACTCGTCTTCCTCCCTTTGACCTTTCTACCTCTCTGGTTTCTGACAATACAAATTGTTTCTGGGAAATTCCCATGTCTACTAGTCAAAATGATCTTTTTGGTAAGATGGTCAGTACTCACTGTTTCTCATTATAAGTACAGCTAAACAAATATAAAATGACAGGTAACTAATTACCTATATTCTGAGACTTCCTTCTAATTCAATTACTTTGGTTAAACATTAATTCTTTAATTAATCTCAGTCAGGTTTGCTTGTTACATCTATCTTTAACTGATTTTAGTTATACTTACTTTACATTAAGTTCTAATTTTAAAACTACATATTTCATTCCCCACTTCTCTTTCGTAGTGAGTAAATTCTTTTACTCAGTATATGGACATTTCTTCATAGTCGGCCTCTCTCCAAACTAAGTCATATACCTTTGAAAGAGATGTTAAGGTTGCTATTCAATATAACATTCTCTAATTCTATAACAGACAAAATTAAGTTAATGCTTACTAAAATGAGTAATACAATGATATGATGGATCAAAGTATTAAATATGCCTGTTGTAGTTGGTGACCATCCAAAAAGTACATCCCACTAATGATGAGACAAATGCTCTTTAAATCATTTAAAAACTGTTTTGATCGTTTCCGTATCATGGTGTATTGTGATTAGAGTTTTCTTTCGTGTTTCTCTGATTTCTTCTAAAATTCTTTTCATTTCATGATGGTCTAACAGTTGGGTAATTAGGGTCAGATTCATTTCTATAGGTACAGGTAAGATTTTCTGTGCTGTGATCAGGTTTGTTTTTATATATTTATGTGATATTATAGGTGCCCGATAAGAAAAATCACATTCTTCAATTTTGGTAAAATTACAGATGCAGAAATTAGACTGGGTTTCATTTATCATTAGGTCGTCTATCATTATAGTGGGACATGCTGTTTGGAATTTAGTCGTTTGGTTCATGAAAACCATCTGGAGTAAATGTATAATTACACCCCAAAACGCCTCTTCCTTCCCATAGGAACCCATTTGTGACTTTGAGCATTTCACTCAGAGCTTTCTGAGAGTGGGGGTCATATGCCTTCCCTTGGCCTTGATAGATTTTAGTCTTATTATATTTGTGTGATGTACTTCTAACCTTCATTACTATAATAACAGTAATTACTAAAATCCCAACTACTTTCCCCATTATGTCCATGATAATTACAAGTCCATTACTTGTTCTTTTCTGGTGAGTTTTAACTTCAATTCTTCACTAGTTGGTGTTATCTCCTAAATCTTTTCAGGAGTTTTCTTTACTCGTGAGTGACGAATCCAGGTCTTCTGTTCTTTGACTTTGATTGCAGTGAAGGTCGTGAGGAGTACCTGGAACGGTCCTTCCCACTGTGGCTCCAAGGTCTTTTCTGTAAAAGACTTAATATATATATAATCTCCAGGTCGTACATCATGTACCGGTCTATCTAATTCCCTGCTTTGGGCCCCAGCTACATATTTCTCAATTTTTCTAAGTTGTTGTCCTGGGTTGACCATATGATCTTTGTATCCTCAATTGTCCCTACTGCTTATGCTGGATATTAAGCTCTGCAGCTTTAAGTTAGGCCCAGAGAGACAGAGAGAGTGAAAGCAGAGAAAAAAAAAAACATGCGCCATTTGTCTGCAGGAATTACACATTACTCTCCCAGAAAATCCTTGAGAGACTGCGTTCCAGCGGGACAGCGATATCTCACTCTCTCGGTGCTGGGTGCTCTGGGAGCTCACAGCAGAGGGTTTCCTGGGATCTTTCTCAGATTTTTGCAGGGAGAGACTTTGTTTCTTTTGCTGTTTTTTTTCTTCCTCCTGGGACTGGTCAGCATCTTGGTGGTCCAAGACATCAGGACAATCCCCCAAGGGCCCCCCCCGATTTCTGCAGCCGGGCCTGGCAATCAGCCCCTGCCGCTGGAGGACTGAGACTGACTCAGCCACGGACTCTGGTTTACCATCTCTTCCAAGGAAGGAGAGGTTTCATTGTTTTCCTATTCAAATTTTCTATGCTTGTGAATATTCTATTTGTTGAAGAAATAGTTTTTTCCACTTTTCTCTAAGGAAATTTTTCCCGAACCTCTGTGGGGGAAAGTGGTTGGAATCGGCTTTTCCTAGAGGAGACCCCCCCCAGAGGTTTCCTCCAAAATATTGCCCTAAACCAGCACAGTTGTTTACTCCAGGCTACTGTATATTTATGTAGGGTTTCTTCTCTCACCTGAATGAGTGAAGTTCCTTCTTGAACTGTATATGGTCTCCCATACAAAATTTTAAAGGGGCTTAATTTTTCTTTGGTTCTTGATTTTGTTTGGATCCGTACCAGTGTTAATGGGAGGGTTTGAGGCCAAGGTAGATTTTTTTCTTGTCCTAGTCTCACAATTTGTTGTTTAATCAAATGGTTCATCTTTTCTTCCTGACCACTAGATTGGGGGTTGTACAGAGTATGTAATTCCCAATCTATTCCTAGGTAACGGCTAATTTGTTGTACAATTTTTGAAATAAAGTGTGGTCCTCTATCTGAGGATATAGTGGCTGGAACCCTGAAACGGGGTATTATTTCTTGTAACAGTATTTTGGTCACTTCCTGCGTTTTAGCTGTTCTAGTAGGAAAGGCTTCTGGCCATCCTGAGAAGGTATCCGTCAATACCAACAGGTACCGATGCCCCCCTTTCCTAGGTAATTCTGTAAAATCAATTTGTTATTGTTGTCCAGGTCTGCAACCTTTCCCAATTTGGCCAATTTTGGGTTTTGGGATGTTTTTTTGGGGTTAGTTTGGAGGCAGAGATCACACTGACAAGTTACTTACATCACTGTACTTTGTAATTTCCTTGTCCTAATTCTATCCTTTAAATGGTTATACAAAGCATCTATGTCCCAGTGTGTTTTCTCATGTTCCTTTTGAACTAATGACCATAATAAGTAGGAAGGTACTACAAGTTTCCCTACTTCAGTTACAGCCCATCTCTCTTGATTGTAACTTGTGTTTTCTGCTTTAATATTGGTTTACTTTTAATGGAAATTTTTCCATCGGGAATTAATGTTGCCTCAACCTCTCCATGGGATATCTTACCTTTGGCTGCGTCTTTTGCCTCCCTATCTGCCAGCATGTTTCCTGCTTCTAATTCAGAACTCACTTTTTGGTGTGCTTTAATGTGCATGATAGTTACCCTTTTGGGTAATTGAATTGCATCAAATAACTTCAGTATCTCTGATGTGTGTTTGATGCTCTTCCCTTGTGAGTTTAATAGTCCTCTTTCTCTCTAGATAGTTCCGTGTGCATGAACTACTTCAAATGCATATCTGGAATCAGTGTAAATGTTAATTTCTTTTCCTTCTGCCAATTCTAAGGCTCAGGTCAAGGTGATTATTTCAGCCTTTTGTGTAGAGGTGTTTACTGGTAATGGTTTAGACTCTATTATTTCCCTGGTGGTGGTAACTGCATACCCAGCATGTCTTTTCCCACTGATTACATAGTTGTTTCCATCAGTGAACCAAGTTTCAGCATCTTCTAGGGAGTCCTTCAGGTCTGGGCAGCTGGAGTAGGTGGCTTTGATGGTCTCCAGGCAATCGTGGATTACTGGTTCTCCCATATTTCTGCTGAGAAATGAAGTTGGGTTTACAATGGTAGTCACCACGATTTCAACATCATCCTGTTCTACTAGTATGGCTTGGTATTTTAAGAATCTTTGTGGGGAAAGCCAATGTCCCCCTTTCGCCTCTAGGACTGCAGACACTGTGTGGGATACTAGCACAGTCATCTTCTGGCCTAGGGTGAATTTGTGTGCCTTTTGGATATTTATTGGCACTGCAGCAACAGCTCTGAGGCAGCCTGGCCATCCTTTAGCTGCTGTATCTAGCTGCTTGGAGATGTAGGCCACTGTCCGTCGATACGGGCCCAAATTTTGTGCTAATATTCCCAAGGCAATTCCTTGTTTTTCATGAGGAAACAGAAAGAATGGTTTACTCACATTTGGAAGTCCTAGGGCTGGAGTTGACATGAGAGCTTTCTTCAACTGGTTGTAGGCTTGTGTTGCTTCTGGTGTCCATTGAAGATTCTGGCAGCCTTACGTGATTAATGCATACAACGGTTTAACCAGTAACCCATAATCAGGAATCCATAGCCTGCACCACCTTGTCATACTCAGAAATGTCCTCAGTTCTTTTACTGTCTGGGGTTTTGGGGTCTGGCATATTGCCTCCTTACAGTCTTGTCGTAAAGTCCTTTGTCCAGCACTTACTCATACCCCAGGTAAATAACTGTTTGTTTTATCATCTGGGCTTTCTTTTGGGACACCCGATATCCTTGTAGGCCCAGAAAATTCAAGCGGTTTACCGTCCAGTCCATGCATGCCTCTCGGGTCTGGGTGGCTATTAGGAGGTAATCCATGTACTGAAGTAGTTGTCCTTTTCCCGGTGGGGGTTCTTAGGATTTTAGATCTTAATACACACCATGAGAGTTGAGTTTTACGTCCAGTTCTGGGAATCTCCCACTCAAATGTAAAAATTTTCTTGTTGGCTTTATGGAGAGGAAGGCAAAAGAAAGCATCCTTCAAATCTAAAATTATAAACTAGGTTAAATAAGTTAAGGGTTAACAATCACTGGGTACAAATCCTCAGTTACTTTATTAACTGCTCTTAGGTAGATTAAAGTTTGATTGACACTTCTTCAGCAATTTGATCTGTAAAAAAGTTTTCAATCATTGATTTGATCCCTTCCCTGTCTTTTCTTCTCGAGGGATATTGTTTAACTCTCACAGGCTGCTCTCCCTCTTTGAGCCTAATTTGCACTAGTAGTGTATCCTTCACCTTTCCTGGAGTACCAAAGGCCCAAACCCCAGAGGATACTTGATCTACTCTTTTCTTAGTGTTTTCTTTTTAATTTGTTGTTTCAATTTCTTTGATTATTAATATTAAGTTTAACAGTTCCACATATTGTTGATCTTTTACCTCTAAACTAATTTGCCCATTTTTTTAAAAAATTATTTTTGCTTCCAGCTGCTCGAGTAAATCCTTGCCTAAAAGTGCAGATGGAGTATTAGACATATATAAAATTAATGAATTTCTTATTGTTTTCCCAATTTATATTTTAGTGGTTTGCAAAAATATGCTCTCTCTGATTGGCCAGTTGCCCCCTTTTAACACAATATAACAATCTGTTACAGGAATTAAACTTTTATTTAATATAAAGTATGTTGTTACTAAAAATTTTACTTCTTTCCTTTGATTCCCTAGTTCAATTATAACTAGAGGGTCTTCTAGGGTAAGGCCCTCTGGTACTTTTCAGTTTTCTTTTAAATGGGCAACCACCCCCTCCCTCTTCTGGCCCAGGCGGGGTGGTTCCCATTCTGGTGGACCTTGAATTTTCCGGAGTTTCCGCTTGATGTCCTCTGTAGATTTTCTTAAAAATAAATTTATTAGTTGTTTTCCTTTTACGATCTTAGGATCCAAGGTGGTATGTTGATGTATTGCGTCTAAAAAAACCATTAATTACAGGAGTGTTCTATAGTTCATCGTACCAGCTGACACCCCTTTCAAGTTTGTAAAGTGGTTACTATAGTGTGTAAAGTTTAATAAGTTCCCTTTTAGTTTTTATACTACAATCATCCACTAGCTTTTTTCGGTGTGTCAAAATGCATTCTAAAGGGTTATTTTTAGAAAACTCTTTATTTTCATTTGTCCTCATGTTGAAAATTCTTTTTTCCTAACGTTTTTGATTTTGTCCCAGTTTTGAAGTTTTACTTGGGGGAAATCTGCTGGTATAAAAGTATACTGTGCACACTCAGCTTTAAAAACTTCTTTTGGTTTCAACAGGATCCCTAAAATCTTGGTTTTTAATAAAACAAAAATTTATTGCTCCCTTTTTCCTTATCAGTTACTGTCAGAATTTGTATAGCTATTTTAATTGCTTTTTTCTTTTTCAAAAAACAAAATTTCCACACTCCCCTTCTAGGTTTATGCTGCCGATATATTTGTTAGACCCACAGTTTCTGACAGTCTGCTCAACAAAACACTATCCACAGGTTATAATGTAATTTTCCTTTGAGCAGAGAATCTCATTTGAAACAGGCTTCTGCCTCTCAGGCATACAAATTTACTACCAAAAAGGCTTCTTAATTTCAAATAACTAAAAATTGTGACACACACACCACACTACCAAAAACCTTCTTTTTTTTTTCTTATTTAAATAAAGAAATAATTCATATAACACACTCAAAACTTTCAAACAAACTTTCACACAACACAACAATCATTTAAAATGCTCAAAAAGTTAAAACTCTTTTTGTTAAAGCTCAATTTTAAGTTTTCAACAGTTTTAAACTTTATAAAATTCACTGTGGGTTACCCCACGACCCTAAACAAATATAATTATAGCTGGAGTGTAACACAAAACTTTTAAAAGGGCATTAGTTTAAGTTATAAGTACAGCTAAACAAATATAAAATGACAGGTAACTAATTACCTATATTCTGAGACTTCCTTCTAATTCAATTACTTTGGTTAAACATTAATTCTTTAATTAATCTTAGTCAGGTTTGCTTGTTACATCTATCTTTAACTGATTTTAGTTATACTTACTTTACATTAAGTTCTAATTTTAAAACTACATATTTCAGGGGAGTCTGTTTGAGCCTGGCATCTGATAACCCTGGGGCTGTGGTCTCCATCCTGAAGGTGCTAAACTTAATCCTCCTGGGAATATATTCTTCTCCCCCAGCCCAGACCTGAGTCACTTTATCTTTGTGCAGTGCAGTACCTGTCACGAATGGGTTTAGGAGTTAAATAAGCCCTTTTCTACTGCCCAGGCCTCTGACTGCAGATAGTAATCTTATTGAGACGACCAGCACTTCAAAACCCCCTCCCGTTTGTAAGTTCTTTTAATGATGACTGATTCTGTCTATTATATAAAAGATGATTTATTAACAGACAGGAAAACTACTGACTATAAGACTTAAAAACAAGACTAATACTACACAGGAATATCTACTAGTAGAATACATACAGTGCATGATAAGGTACCATACAAATTACAGCTAGCGAAGAAAAGCATAAGCTAAGGATTCAATGTATCTTACCATCCACTGAGATCCTTTTCCCTCAATCTCCGGAGAAGTAACCGCAGGAGATGCGTCCAGCTCCTGGGGAGAAGTGTCTCACACCTTTGGGGTGATTGTTGAGGCTTCTAACTCAGGGATAACTCGTGCATCTTTTATAGCATAAAACGGTGTCTCTAGAGTCATCAATTTTCTTTACCTCTTCCTACTTTATTCTTTCCAGATGTTTATCCTCAGCTTTCTGGCACCAGAGAAAAATTCCGCTAAGCCCTCCGACTGCAGGTTATCTCTCTGGTGTCTCATTTAACTCTGGTATGCAGGAAGGAAAAGGTGAGGGGGGGTCGTCACTGCCACAGTACCTTAGTCAGGGTGTGGTGGTCTTCTCTGCAGCTTTTGTTATACAGTTCTGCTATAATAGGGAATAGTCCTTCATGAAGATGCTTAAGCCATAAACTATAACATGTGCCTACCTTTAAAATCTTTTAGCAATTGTACTTTGTTTCATTTCCTTATAGAAAAATAAATCTTTTTGAGACCATATACACCAAAACAAGTCTGAAAACATATTTATTTACTATTTTGGACATCTGAAACACAGAAGTACAAGTACAATACAAATTAAGAGTTACACATACGGTGATGCATTAAGCTTGTGTATTTTATATTGAGCCTCCTGCTCTGCAAGATACTAAGGAGCTCTACAAAGTGCACACAGATACCAAAGACATTGGAATCTCTGGGTTGAACTGCTGGAGGAAGAATCTTCCTCAACACAGTAAGTCCCAGCAAAAGGGATTTGCAGGCTTTCCTTTATCTGTAAAGTCAAATATTCCATCTGTCTCAAATATTCCCCTTTACATCTCTCCTTCAACAGCTGGGTCTCCTCTGCCTGGCAAGTGGCTCCTAAACCGCATTGCATTCTCCTGTGCTGCAATGCCCAGCTCCAGGGTCATCCCCTCCCAGTCTGCCTGACCTAAATCCCTCTCACCTCCTGGTCATAAATCACACTCGTCCTGTTGACTATTGGCAAATACATTTTTCTGAATTACCTCAGCAAGAGGGGTATCGATACCTGTTAGTTTTGGTTGGTACATTTTCTGGATGGCATGAAGCTTCTCCCTCTCGCACCAACAAATCAAGGAAAGTTATTAAAATATTATTGACAGAAGTAACACCTTGATTCGGAATTCCATTAGGATTGTCCTTGGACAGGGGTCCCTATTTCATAGCAGAAATTGTGCAAAGTTTGTCCTAAACATTAGGAATAACCTTGGAGACCACAATCCAGTGGAAGGGTCAAGAGAATGAATGAAAGCCTGAAAAGGCAAATGAGTAAAATCTGTCAAGAAACCTCATTCAAGTGGCCACAGGCCCTTCCTCTGGCATTACTTAGAATTAGAATTCAGCCTAGCTCCAAGGAAAAGGCAAGCCCATATGAAATCCTGTATGGAAGAGCATACCAAACCATAACCATTCCTGGGGAAAACCATGTAATGCGTAATCATAATTCAAAAGAGTACATAATTTCCTTGGGAAAATTGCTTTTATCGCTGCATAAATTTGTTGGTTTAGCCTCACCAGTAACACTGGTGTCCTGTTCCACTATAAAAGGGGGAGTCAGGAAGGATTCTTTTGATAGATTTATACATATTATGAAAATATTATATCTGAGAACCATTTATTGATAAAAGGGTGTGAGTATTCCTACTAAAGGGGGATAGAAAAGAGAGCAGAGAGGGAAAAAGAGAGATGGGGAAAGAAACAGAAGACAGGGACAGTGTTACCACAAGAACCCCAGCAGTCTGTCAGCATCAGCTTAGCAGGCGGTGAGTGCCTGCTGTGAACCACGGTGCATTTTTGTAGCTCCCATGGCAGGCTGGGCATGATTTCCAAACAGTAGCAGGCTGCGTGTTCTTTCCATCGGTGTGGAACAGGCTGCCATGGCCACGGGCTCAGTCCTGAAGCAGCTGCAAGTTCCCAGGATCAGGGCCCGGCCATTGCAGGCACAACTGAGTGCAGGCGGTGGCCGCAGGCTAGATGCAAGCAGGGTCATGCTGCAGCAGGTTGGTGCAGGCAGCCATTGAAGGAAACCCTGCAGCAGCGGCTGTTGCAGTTGGGTGCAAGTGGCGGCAACAGGCTGGTCACTGCGGGCTTGGCTAGCGGCAGTGGCAGCTGTGCTGTGCCCGGGAAGCACGACCAGGGTGGCTCCATCAGGGAGGCAGAGGAGCACAAGGTTGTCATGATGACAAGCTGGTTTGCGGGAATGATGAAGCAAAGAAGCAGGACCACAAGGAGGAGAAGGCAAGGAGGGGGGAGAAGTGTCAAGTAGACCCTACAGGTGAGCCCTCACTTCCTCCAAGGTACCCAAAGAAAATGGCTCTTGTGTAGCAGTTAGCTGCTTTTATGTGCTAAGGTTCCTCCCACAGCTTGATTTCCCAGGCACTTTTCAAGGGTATCCTGGCATTCTTCGTGGGCATCCAGGCATTTGCCCCACCAGCAAGTGGGGGGGGGGGGGCTATCACTCACAGTCTGATCGTGGAGGTTTTCTCTGCCCTGACTGGCTGCTAGGAGAAGCTTCCCCAGGTACAGGGCTGCCAGCACATGTATAGCACTTACAAGAATTTTTCATCTCATGCATAACATATGTTGAGGCATAAATAAAAATCAGATTGGTCTCTCTCAAAGGGATATTCAAGTTCACCCTCATCAGCCAGGAGATTGGGTCTATGTCTGGTTGTGAAGAACCCCTCCAACTGAAGTGGAAAACACCATTTCAAGTTCTAATGACTACTCATACAGCAGTAAAAATGACTGGTGGAGACTCCCCGATCCATTACTCATGAATCAAGCCAGTTCTGGACCCAGAAGGATTTCTCTGGACAGTACAACAAACAGCAAATCTATTGCAGATAAAGCTGCAACGGAATCAGAGACACTAAAATGGGAAATACTAAATGACCTATTTTTTTCTATTTTCTGAGTAATTTTGTCAGCATTACAGCCTAATTATTTTTGTTTGGAATAGTCAACCATTCTAGCAAGGCCTTGAGACTGGCAAGCATAGGTTCAAATCCCAGATGGGTAAGTGGACAAGAGAAGGGAGATAATAGTATATATCTTCACTCTAATATGACACATATTGAACAAATATTACCTGGCTCCTGGAAAAAAACCTCATACCTAAAACTCATGCAGGCCGTGACACTGACAACAAACAGCAGTAACTGTTGGATTTGTTCTCAGTTTCTCACTAATTCAGATGAAGGTGATGCCTTAGGATGTAGCTTTTATATTTATCAGATCCTGTACTGCTTTAGAGTACAACTCTAAAACTCCATAGCCTGCCAGCTACTGTTCTCCTGTTTTATTAAGACAAAACAATTCCTCTAGGCCTGAAACTCAAGGGCACCCTTTTGTCTCAGTCTCTGAAAAGTATAAACAAAAGTCAGTTGGGGGGAGAAAACTGGGGGTATATATCCAGCACACAGCAAAGTCCCTGTGTTGTGAGTTAGGGCTTGCAAGCGACCAGCTTCCATTTGAATTACGGAAGCCGGCTGAGAAGCAGCTGCGGGAGCCGCTGAGGGTTCGCCGACTGATAGAGTGGCCGCTAGCAATCATGAGAGGAGATCGGATGAATCCTAAAAAAGTTTCCTCTGCATTCCAGTTTTTGGAAGCCAGGACAGACCTGCTAATGACTGTGTAGGAAGCAGGAGAAGGGTAAGCAGATGCCTTTAGGCTTGTATGTGTGGGGATCTGATGTGAATATTGTGAGTGCTTAGGCAGTTACTTTGATTTGAGGCAGCTATTTGATTAGATTGTTGAGTGGACTGATTAAAACCACACTGTATTTATTGTTGCTATTGATTTATTGCTGCTATTGTGTTTGTGTGTGAGCGAGTGTGGAGTTTTAAGGTTTAGTTTTGTTTGTGTGAAACGAAGCAGATAATGGAATGTATAGTTTGTTGTGTGTTTTGTGTACTGTTTGAAAGTGTTTAGTGTTGGTTTAGTCGTAGTAATACTGTGCAGTTTAAAGCTGCAAAGTTTTGTGTAAAGGGATGTGAAACAAAGAAATTAGGGTGAATGTAGTAGTTAAAATTTGTTTTATGTATTTTATAATTGTGGCTAGGCGCAAGGTTGCCAGAAGCCCCCTTTCTCAGTGGTTTGGTCTCGACTACAGGGAACCAGTAACACCGGTTAGACCCTGGATAGAAAAGGGGGATGAGTGTGTTTACTTAGAAAAATTATTAAACTCCTGCTGGAGCACTAGTAGCCCTAGATTGGGAGCATCTGACACCAAAGGACTTAGTCTTTTTTTGAGGAGAGAATGTGTAGAATTCTGGTTTTGTAGACTTCAAAGGTAGCACGGCACTCCATGGTTTTTGGCACAGGGTAGGATCTGCCCATATCGGTGGTATTGTGCCTTTAATAATCTTAGCCCCGCGTGCATACAGTGTGACCCCGCCAAACTCAGGGGGACCTAAAACCACCCAACATCCTAGTGCTTGAATGCAAGAAATCTCACTTAGTTCCCCAGAGCTGGGGCATGCTGGAAAAGGACTGGGAAAGAACTAAGAAATATTGTGAAAGAAGATTTATGTAGAAACTAAATAAAAAGGAAAGTAGATGAGAGGGCAACCAGGCTTGGCTGCATTCTCACACTTGTGAAAAAAGACTAAAGAGACGGGGGGGGGGACTCCACACTAGCAGTTCCACTGGTTATAATGGAGCTAGGAAAAAAAGGAAAAGTAAACTTTTTGGAGGATAAGGAAGCAACACATTCAGTTTTAAATAAAGTCTTAATGTCTGTGGGGGATGATTATATTATGGTGTCCTGGTTTAGGGCAATATTTAGGAGGAAACCTCTGGGGGGAGTCTCCTCTAGGAAAAGCCAATTCCAACCACTCCTCCCCCACACAGGTTCGGGAAAAATTTCCTTAGAGAAAAGTGGAAAAAACTATTTATTTAACAAAGAGAATATTTACAAGCATAGAAAATTTGGATAATATGAAAACAATGAAACCTCTCCTTCCTCTGAAGAGATGGTAGATTCAGAGTCCGTCTGAGTCCAGTTCAGTTCTCCAGCGGGGGGGCTGATTGCCAGGCCCGGCTGTAGAAGACGGGGGTGGGCCCCCGGGGATTGCCCTGGTGTCCCAGGCCCACGCAATGCCAACCAGTCCCAGGAGGAAGGAAAAGAAAAGAAAACCAGCAAAAGAAACAAAGTCTCACCCTGCAAAAAAGCCGAGAAAGATCCGAGGAAACCCTCCGCTGTGTGATTTTCCGAGTGCACACCAGAGAGTGAGAGAGATATCTCTGTACTGCCGGAACGTAGCCTCTCAAGGCCTTTTCTTCGTGGGAGTAAAGATATAACTCCTGCAGACAAATGGCACGTGGTTTTTTTTCTCCGCTTTCACTCTCTCTCTGTCTCTCTGGGCCTAACTTAAAGCTGTAGAGCTTAATATCCAGCATAAGCAGGAGGGACGATTGGGGATACAAAAAAGTCATATGGCCAACCCAGGATGTATGGTAAAGGGGGAAACAAGGCAATCCGAAGAAAACATATTTTTGCAAATCTTTGAGGTATGAATTCAGAAAGCAATGGGGTATCACATTTAAAACTGGGGAAATTATTCTGGAGGTAAATGACTAACAGAATTAATGAGGAAATAATGAATCAAGTGGGCTTTTTTTTTAGTATGGGCCTTTGATCTGCTAGGAAGAATAAAATATGTACCCCCTATATAGATTAAATTTATAGAAGGGATACAGGCATTTAGGACTAAATAATATGCTTTGAAAAAAGAAGATAGAGAGGGAATTAGTTAAACGATTTAATATTTTTTTCGACTGGGATTGCTGAAAGACTGTCAATCCAATTTTAATTCCCCTGTTTTATTTGTTTGGAAACCTGATGGATCATACCGAATGCTACAGGATCTACGGGCAGTTAACAAAATTATTTAAGAACTTTACCCTGTGGCCAACCCCTACACTTTGCTAACATGCTCAGCACTAGAGTTTATTTTATTTACTGTTTTAGATTTGAAAGACACCTTCTTTTGCCTCCCCATCCATGAAGCCAGCCAGAAAATTTTTGCATTCTAATGGGAAAGTCCTAAAAGTGGATGCAAAATTCAGCTCACATGGACAGCATTGCCTCCGGGATGTAAGAACAGTCCCACACTGTCATTCCTTCTCATTTGTTATGGTCAGTAATACAAGAAGAACACCAGAAAACCCATTAGGGAATAAATGCCCTATATATTTATTTGATCAAAAGAATTATAGCCAGGAATTTGCAGGCTACCATCACACAGGTAACCCAGCAGTGTGAACATTGCCTCCAGACTAAACCAAAGAATACCCGCAAGCAAAAACTTGGCAAAATTGAAAAAGGCCATGGACCTGGAAAACACTGGCAAATTGACTTTTCAGAATTGCCAAGAAAAGGGGGGGGGCATCGGTGTCACTTTCCCCTTGTATGAACGGCCCGGCTGGTTGGGGGCAGCCGCAATATTCAGAGATAAAACCACACGCTCTCAACAAATCGCAGCATACACGCAATAAGGAAAGCACACAAAGCCAGCAGCAAAGAGTGGAGGGATCTTCTGTTCGGGTTCCAGGGACACAGCGTGTCACTCGAAGGGTCCGGGAGACAGAAGACAAAGAACAAAGGGGGAAGAAACCTTAAATACAGGAGAGACAGTGTAGCCAGTAATGTGGGCTGGACCAGCTGACCGCCAGGGTTGGTAGGCAGCTCGGCAGTGTAGTCTGCGAGCGTCCCAGATTATCAGGTTCACTGCAGTCAGGGACCGTCTCCCCCAGCCGCGAGCCGCGCCTCCCTAGGATGGCAGCCACGCTGTCCCAAATGCCGGAGTGCTGCAGAGAGAATGTTCCCTCGCCCGGACCCCAATCAGACACGCAGTCACACGGTAGTCAGCTGCTGCTTGGGTTCAGGGGCAAGGGACCCCGACCCAGCCGGGCATCAGAGTTTTATTCTGAGGGTTACAACCAATCTCGGAATGGCACGGGGGAGGAACCGGGGAGGGACAAAGGGCCAGGGACCAATCGGGAAGGAGGAAGGGAGGAAAGAGGGAGATCTGAAATACCATTAAGAACTGAGGGACAGGGGGAGCTCGACCCCTCTCTGGGGCAATCTACTTTCGACTCTACCCCAGGGGGGTTTTATTCTCTAGGTCTCCACAGATTCCTCAGGGGGGAAGAAACTCTCTGGGCTTGAGCCACTGCTACAAGACGGGGTTTACACCAACCAGTGAGGAAAGGGCAAGGGGGTTGTACAACTGGGATGGATGGGCTAGGGAGCCAACAGGGCAACACAGGAGGTGGGATTAAAGATAATGGACCAACAGGACATGAAATTCAAAGGAACCTTCCAGAACATAGCTATCTATGGTAAGAAGGTGCAGGGAGGCTGACGGGCCAACTGGGGTACAGAGATTAACATAGATGTAAAACAGGCCCCGGGGTGTCTTGGGGGGAGAGCCTAGGGTCACCCTGGCTGTGGAGGATGACACAGTCCTAGGGGTGTGTTACCAGTATGTCCTCATAACATTCACAGGCCTACCAGCACACACACTTTGATATTTGTTGGTATTAATATATACCTTTACAGTATGGCCCAAAGCTTTCTCTACCAGAACTGCTAAAGCTCGAGAAGTGACTCAAGTGTTGCTGCAAGAGATAATACCACACTTTGGAGTTCCAGATACAAAATCCTCAGATAGAGGACCACACTTTATTTCAAAGGTGGTACAGCAAGTTAGTCACCATCTGGGCATAGACTGAGAGCTCCATACTCCGTACAACCCTCAATCAAGTGGGCAAGTAAAGAAAATGAATCACCTGATCAGACAACAAATTGTAAGATTAGGGCAAGAGGCCAATTTGCCTTGGCCCCAATCTCTTCCGTTAGCACTGCTACGGTGAACCAAACCTAGAACCGAAGATAAATTACGTCCCTTTGAAATACTCTATGGGAGACCATATGGAGTGCAAAAGGGAATATCTACCCAAATTGGGGATGCAATGATAACCATTTATATGATAGCTTTGGGTAAGCAATGCAGAAAAATTGAAAAGCATGTAGCTGGAACTCAAACTAGAGATTTCAACTTGGAGATTATGTATATGTTAAGTCTTTTACAGAAAAAAACCTTTGAAACCACAGTGGGAAGGACCATTCTAGGTACTCCTTACCAATTTCACCGCAATCAGAATTAAGGAGCAAAACTCCTGGATCCATCACTCCAGAGTAAAGAAGGCCCCAGAAGCTCCTTGGCAGGTGACCCGTGGTGGTAACCAACTGAAATTGAAATTTATCAGGAAAAAATGAAAATATTATGGAGAAAAACTATTTTTTTGCAGTCATATTTGTAATCTTAGGTTGGGAAGTTGCCTATGGACAAAAAGACAGTGTTTGGTTTTGAGAGAGAATATATGCATTGATGTCAACACAAAATTCACCCCCAGGTTGCAACCTAACCTTTAAAATTGTTGTCTTACAGAATCAACTACCAATGGAAAAAGATAAATGGAAAATTGAAAAGGATGATAAGAAGAAAATAAACCAGTACCTTAACATTACAAAAGGGCCAGCCCAAATAGGAGTTACAACTTTTGGATCACAAAATGATTGAAAAAGCACAGGGTATGGAAAACCAACAGTGATACAGGTGTTAACTGACCCAGATGAACAAAGTCAGGAAGTTCAAAATTGTACCAGAGACAGTCGATATGTAATAGGCTCAGTGTGTTGGTACAATTTTATAACAACCCAATTGGTAACTGAGCAATGTCAACTGAATTTTGTTAATAATTAAAGATGGAACTTTGATTTCTGAAACACCAGCTGGGTCACTAGAGTCCGACTTCGAGTCTCAGCAGAGCCCTCCAAACCCATTACCTTTTGTCAGAACAATATTGAATGGCCTTGGTCCCAAGCCTTTATGCAGTTTACTGGATCCATGGGAAAGTACTCTGATATAAAAGCCTTAAATCTGATAACTGTGGTCACGCATGAAAATCAAGTAGTGTTTTTGCTTCAAACAGACATGAGGAAATTTGAGTGAATAAATTGCTGGTATAGTTTTACGTTAGTACAAACCATAGAAGAAGTTTTTCTTTGGGCCCATAATTTCCACCGGCTTTCATTTAAATTTAGAATAAATTTTATTTCTAGAACCCAGAATTTAGAAAATTTGACCTTACGTAGTAAGAAACACCCGTTGACAATTATGTTGTTTAACTCAGAGTTGTCTCTTAAACGAATAGAATTATTATAGTGGAGCTGTTAGGGCATCAGTTGGATTTGATGATCTTGAAGGTCTTTTCCAACCTAGTGATTCTGTGTGTGATTTTGTGTGTGAGTGTTCTGGGCACAGGATCTGCCAGTGAGCTTCCAGTGTAACAGAAGTTCCTAATGCAGATCAATATTTCCAAAATTCAGCCAGCTTGCTCCCCTCTTATACAAACATCCTTTGAAGGCTAGACAACATGGTTATAAAGGCAGGCACCTTTTAAGAGCAGAATGCAAAGAGATTTAACTGGAATGTTAGGAACTGGACTAGGCATTCTAAATAAGATTGATTCAGAGATATTAATGAGTAAGTTGGCCACTGCAACCCGTGATTTAACAAAACTGAGAGAACACTTGCAATCTTCCCTATTAGCATTAGGAACCAATCAGTTGCAAGTCTCTAAAGTATTGCCAGAATGGGAACAAACCAAGGAGCAAGATCATAACTTAATGGTTAATGCACTTAGTGCAGTCCAGGACAATGTATCGTTAGCCCTTAGCTGTATACAAGCACAATTATGGATGCATTCAGTGGCTTCTTTAATTATAAGGGAAAGAAATGAAGGTGTTTCCCCTATTGAAATTTGAAGGGCTGTTTGGGACAACGCTACTGGTGTAGAAAAGAAGCTCCAATCTTGGTGGACCCTAGTGAATTTTACCTATGATCCTATTACTAACATGGCCACAGTCTTTGTTCTGACTATATGTAATGCCACGATTTATGTTATTTACTAAACCATGAGGGAAAAATACTCTATCCCTCTGAACATAGACTATGGGCTCAGAGAATAAAAAAAAATGGCAAACTGTAAATTTAGAATCTTTTGTTACACGAGAACAACAAGGATTTATTTGTGAAGGTAACACAATTGATGCCAAGGACATATGTCTTGATGATGAACAAGGCATCTGTCACTTTGAAGTTCACCCAGACACTACCCAGAAAATTGTGCTTGTATATATTGGTGAGGGCTATATATGTTTAAGGACTGCTTGTGCCTTTTTAGTGATAGATGGTGATAATGTAGCCATAGCTGTTAAGAACTATTTTAATTTTTGTATTTTCAATTTTGTAAGAATTAGTGGGTGTGATTTTTTGTATTTAGCACCAGTTGTGTCCCACCAACTGGTAAAGTCTGATTATACAATGTATCACAGATTGGTACCTACATCTATTGAAATGAACATGACACTGGTAAGACAATTGGTAAAGCATCAAAACTTGATTGAAATTCTGAAAAAAGTCTGGAAAAAATGGGAAAAACACTTTAATTACCATCCATCGTGAAGCAGGGTCTTGCAAAGAATAAAACAAGATGCAAGTCATTACTGGTGGGGTGCACTTTTTGGATGCTCACTTACTGCAACTGGCATTCTAAATACGTTGTGTCTCCCCACTGTTGTTTAATTAATATTACTTAGCTATAGCCTTGTTTTATCTGTTATGTTCCTTGTTTGGAATTGGAGAATGTTGTGACAAGTGGCAATTTTAACTTCTGTATCAAATGCATATGGTAAAGCGCTGAGAAGCGCTGAAGCTTGTTAGAAGGACAATATGTGTATTAGTAAAAGAATTTGCTAACTTTTATTAGAAAAAAGGGGACTGATACAAGGGTTTTGAGGTTTTAAGGGTTAGTTAATGATTGTGGATATTGCCAAATTTTTTAGCTGCTTACTGGACAATATATACTGTTTGCTCGTGCTTGCCAAGCAGAGAAGAAAGATGTAAGGGAGGATGCAGGCCATTGATGAGAGGAAGACAACCGTGACCAAAGATCCTACTTCTGGATCCTGAAACGGGTTTTGGCCGGCTCTAAGGTTGGGAGTCGGGCCAAGATCTTAGAGAGTATGCGCATAGAGGCAGGATGAAAAGTTCAACCCTGAGGAAGACTCGTTACTTCATCCCAGAGACCCCCAGCCCACAACCACTAGGAGGCACTGAGCAGGCACAAGCATATAAAAATTACTTTTGAACTCATTACCATAGGAAGCAGATATAGGTAATGAACATGCATAGTCGTAGTGTGTAATCTAATGCATATGTAACCTGTACCCTAATATATACCAAGCTGAGAGCCACTGATGGTGCGCAAGTTTTTTGGAGGAGTGATCCCCCTTGGGCCCAGCGCCATATTAAAACATACCTACCCTATAACTACCAAGTTGTGGGACCTTTTCCGTGCCTCAATTCTTGTAATAATCTGCATATTAAGTTTTGTTGGTATAATTAGTTCTGAATTAATATTATTTAAATCAATAAGTTAGGTGGAAGTTCCCTTAAGAAAATTACGATGACTTCCAAATGAGAGAATTGTTGGAAATAATATAACTTTTAAAAATTTTTATTTTATTTCTGTAGTCAGGCTTGGATTGCCTTTGCCCTGGGGTAAGGAATTTTAAGGTTTTTTTCAGGGGACATTGCACCACTCAAGAGGGCTGAGCTTAACATCACACAAGACTGGGAGTAGCAGTTTTGTTTACAAAAGACAACATCCATCAATAGCCATCAATGAACATCAACCCCAGATGTTGCCCCCTGGCATGATTGGAGACACCTGGTCCAGAAAATACTGATAAGGGAATCAGGGAGTTAGGACCCAATTAGCATTGGAGGTGAAAGAATCCACGGCTAATAAGAAACCAAATCTTTTTAAAATTGTGTAATTTGGTACCAATGACCAGGAACTGTTTTGAGGTTTTTTTCTGTATAAATCTGCAGAAAGCCTGGTAAAAGGCATGTGTGTACAGAATATCTTTTGGGGCACATTCAGACAAGAATAAAGTAATGCCTGATACTCTATCACTTCAAATATAATGTTAGAGGGTTTTTATTTTCCTCACAAATTTTGGTGGCACACTGGTTACATTTGACAGAAGCTGGTCTGAACCTCAGTCCCACTAGTGACAGAGCACTGCCATCACAGGTTATTTCAGGGACAGCAGTGTTACATGGGCAAAGATGTAGATGTGACATGGTTTAATGGAAACTATGGCTGTGAGTAGTAAATGGAGATGCCATAAAGGGCAGGCACTGCTTATCCTGCCCACCATGGCTTGCATCATGGCTGTAGGATGGCAGATCCTCTTTTGCAGCAGCACGTGTCCTCTGAGAGACTGGAAGGATTGCTAGCTAGAAAAATTTCAGGCATGTGTGGGGAGGAAGGAGCAGGTTGGGCCTTGCTCTGGTGAGGCTATGCCCTGCTCTGCACACACACACACACACATCCAGAGCCCAACCCGTGCAGTGGCTGCCAATCACTGGCATACCAAAGGCAATACTGCACACCGTGCCCCTGTATCAGGAAAATTAATCCACAAACACCAGAGGTTTATGTCCAAAAAGGAGACAGAGGTGTCCTGTAACTTTATTCAAATAAAGGGAGAGGCCATGGGGCATTTCTCCTGGGATCTCTCAAATTTTTGGAGGATGCAGCCTCCTTTTTATCCTAATTTCCCAATTGCATGTCCCTCTCTCTTCCCCCACTGGCTGAGGTACTTGAGAGGTACAGTCTTCCTGAAAACGCCTAGTACCTAAGGCTCCCTTCTAACATATAATCCCCCTCCTTTAACCTTTCCTTGTGTCACTCTGTGGAATTCCTTATGGAATTGATGGTTCTCATTGTTTCTTTCATCTCTCAGTATTCAGTTTTATCAGCAGACCTACAGTATCTAAAGACAAGTCCCTCATTCCTTTCATCTGGAACTCCTAACCCAGCTCCTGAGTGGCCAGATGACCAGAAGTCCCACGTGGGGGAAAGGACCAGGAAAGCCAAAGGATGCTTAAACCAAAGCATGAGGTGAGCACGTCTTGACACTACCTCTTCTTGGAATTTCTATCAGTTGAATACCACTGGAAACAGGAGTGGCAGCTATATTGGTGCTTTTTCTCTCTTTGTCTCTCTTTTGTCCTCTAATTCGCTCAGAGTTTTGAGAAATTTGAAATCATATTGTCACGGAAACTGCAGGAAAAACAAAACCCCTCCAACAACATTTTTAGTGTTATGGAATCAAGGCATTACTTTTTTTCTGGCCAGGGCGTTGTTCTGGCCAGGATGAGCAACAGAAATAATTTCACCAACACATAGCTGAGGTGTGCAGAGAAAACCATTCCATGACACATGGATTTTACCAGATTTTTCACAAACTTTATACAATCAAAAACCATAGATATTGTTTCAATGTTCATCAGTTCCAAGTAAAGTAGTTCTTAGTATTTGGTTTCCTATTGGTTACAGATCTCTTCGCCTTGGATGCTAATTAGGTCCGCATTCTTATCTCTCCTTTCCCAGACCAATGGTCTCCAACCATGTCAGGGGTATTGTTTGTAGTTCGTCTGTTTATGGTCGTTAATGGCCGTTATCTTTTGTATATCTTCTTTGCTACTTCCAGTCTGTTGAGATGTTAAATTCATCAGGCCTTCACCTGGAGGAACAATGCCCTGGAAAGAAACTTAAATTCCCTTCCCCCAGGGCAAAGGTGAACATAGGTTGGACTTGATGATATCAAGTCTTTTCCAATCTAGTTCATTCTGCAATTCTGTGAAAATTGACTAAAGTTACATAAAAAAATTTAAATCTCATATCATCTCCAACAGTAGGGGCTTGGAGTTTGATAAGTTGAATTGGCTAAGTTAATGCTTTATGAAGTGTTTCATGTTGATTAAATGCTTATCTAAACTTTTACCTAAGTTGTCTTGTTTTCTAAACTTGCTGATACAAGGTATTAGGGGTTAAGAAATAGTTTAGGACGCTGCTTACTAAAACAATATGGGCCACCTGATTAACATTTATCATGCTGTTAAAAACGAGGTCCTTTTCTGTTAAAGTTAAAAGGTTTTTAATTAAAATTCAACAAGAAAAGACAAAAACAAAGCAAAGGAATTACGGCGTCCCGGGACATCGGGTGTACTGGCACAGAGCCAGAGCACACTTCTCCTAGACAGAGACTTTCTTTAAATACTTTTTTTACTTTTACAACTTGTTGTATAATGCAGATGAAGTTCTTTTGAAGAATTCAGTTAGTCCTTTATCAATCCCCAGCAGAGGAGTCTCTTATCCAGGAATATCTTGATACAAGTAGAAGTTTGCATAGTTGTTTGTCAATTTGGCAGAGGAGTCTCTTATCCAGGAACACCTTGCCAGGAGTAAATCGCCTTGCTTGAGGGGTGGTTTGTGAGTGATATTTCACATAGTAATGTTAGTTATTTCTCAACCATTAAGCAAAACTAGAATGGCTACATTTCTACACAAACACTGCTTCTACAAGGATCAATATTATATATATAGCATTCATTATTTGCGAAAAACCAACATTATAATATGTATTTATAACAATGTCTACCACAGTAAGGAGGATATAAAGCTATTGTAAAAAGGAAGCAACTGTAACCTGGTTTCTGCTGTCTGGATCCCTAACCTGGCAGAAACCAGCCTTAGAGTTTGGACCGCGTCCAGGACACCAGAAGGCGTGTGCAACAAGGAGAAGTCGAAAGTTTAGATTGAAGAAGACTACTTACTTCCTCCTCAAAAGATCACCAAAGCCCACTGAACATGGTGCTATGTGGCACTGAGCACGCGTAAACACATGGAAATGAGCTTTGACCTAATTATCATATGAAGCAGGACAGGTAATGAATATGCATAGGCATATTGTGTAATCAAATGCATATGTAGCATATTAGAAAATAAATGTAGAGGTAAGAGTTGCTGATGATAGCATGTCCCAGCGCTGGATTAAATGTATCTACCTCTAAAACTTATATAAGTTTCAGGGTCACTGTCTCTGAAACATTGCCAGTAAAGTTTCTTTGTTCTTTTGACCTCTAGAGAATATTTTGTGGTTATTTCTCCTATGCGTCTGAATCACAGTACATTAAAAATACCTGTAATTCCTTTTAAGAGGCTCATTGAGCAAGCCTTTGGGGCCTTATATTTTAATTGGTGCAGTGAAGAGCATACTCTTGAGGTAACGAAGACGAATTTTTCTTTTACAGAGATAACCACTAGTGGCGGATTAAGGAGAAATTAATTTTTTGTCAAAACCACTATTCTTTGGCAGAAACGTCATGGAAACCCGGGTAAAAATTGAACTGAACAGCTCTCCACTGATAGAGTTGCTAAAATATTGTAGAGCTTATCCAGCCCCAAACAGAGGATGTGGGCTGAGGAAATCTCGTCCAATCTGCAGTTAGTTGAAGAGAAAATGGGCACTTTGGTAAACGAAAGTGAAAACTTTAGTATGGAAAAAGATCTGGTATCCGTATGGGTGGAAGTTGAGCTCAGGATTGCACAAAGAGAACAGGATTGCACAAAGAGAAATATTTTGCATAGCAGCAACAGAAAGAGCTAACTGAGTTGCAAATTGTTGTGGAGCAAATTGCCTACATCAGAGTGGACCGAGATTTGAATACCCTTAAGAAGCTAGCTCAAAACCAGAAAAAACAGTTAAACAAGCTTGTCCAGAAAGAAATTTTTTTAGAATTATAAATGAACACTGCCGGGGAAGGTGTGTAAAATGAACCAGCGTTTTCCAGCCTCGAGGAAGAGGTGGGCCTCCCTGAACATGATGTCACCTCTCCCTCCGCCCTTGGGAGGAGTTTAATGCAGCAAAATTACCCCCACACACACACCCTAAACTCTTCCTGCCTGTAAAAATTGAGGAGGTGGGACTGCCCAAGAATGCTGCCACCTCCCTCCACTCCCCGAAGGAGGGGTTTGATTCAGCAAAGCCAACCCTCTCCCCCTCACCCCAAGGTCTGCCCACTTGTAAAGATGGAATTTGCTTATCAGCAGGCACAGCCCACAGTAATGATATCTCACTCTGCAACAGAATTTCTTAAATTGCAAGAGAAAATTAGCAATCGTCACCAAAAAAAATGAAATGGAGAATGTTTTGAGAATTTTGCTAAGGAGGGGGAGGGAAATGAAATGAAATTAAGCTTTCCATGGAAGAAGCACATGATGAAGAGTCCTGGTCTCTCACTCAGGTGCAACCTGTTGTGTGAAAAGTTTGGACCCACTGGAGGGGAGAGAATCCTTCTTTCTCCCCACTCCAAAACGTGCTAAAGTTACCAGGAGAATGTGGGAGGAAGCTGGCCTCCAACCAATGCCTAAGAAATACCTGATGCCCTGTCAGCCTTCTCCCATGTTATTGTTATTTACTGCAAAATTTAAGGATTGAGACCAAGAAAACACACTTTCAGCATCGCCCTCAGCAAGTGAGCTGGGAGACTGCTGAATTCAAATATCAAAAAAACCCTCACTGGAAATAAATGGAAAATCAGTTATCTTGTATTTGAACTAGAGCTTTGCAAAATGCCCCTGCACTGCCACCTTTTGGTAGTAGTGAGTATAGATCCTTGCCTGCTTTAGAGGCAAGGAACAGAATTGCTGAAGTCATTCTGGAATTAAAAGCCACAGATAGCTATGGCAGAAAACACAAAATATCAGCATATGGACAGTTCTTTATTTTTTAAGACCAGTTTGGGCAGGACAGAGTTTTCTTTTTTCTCTCCTCTTACCAGTACTCCAAAAGGAGAAGTGTTTAATGAGAAGATGAAGTGGTGACAGGACTAGAGTTGTTCTTCACTGCATCAATTGTTTACGTGTTTTTATCTTGATAAGTTTTAAGATATTTATGTTTGCATATGTTTTATATAAGTTTGTTATAAGAACAATGTTTTTAAATGTTTGTATTTCCTCTCTGGTTGCCACAGTGGGTGGAAAAGATTTCTCCCTCAATTTAATTCTGGGAGCTCACATAGGATTTTATATAATTATGGAATGAAATTTATGAACCTCGTCCTACCTCCTCAGAGCAAAGCATAAAATTACTATACCAAGGGAAGTGCATGTAGTAACAGTAAGCAATGTGTAAAGCATAACTGTGCCAAAGAAGGGGATGTTAAACTGTTGATGGACCCTGGATGAAGGGAGAAAGTTCTTTTCAGCTGTAGATGAAGAGGGCAAAAGTGGTTAAGCTGACAAAAAAAGAAGAAAGATTTTGGGTTTGAGAACCAATGAAGGGTTTGGTAAAGTTGGAAAACGATTTGGTCTGAACCCAGGACCCTGACTGAAACAATATGCAGAGGAAGTTGGAACAATTCAAGTTTTGTTATAACTTTGACCTTCACCCCTGAGGCAATCCAGACTATTATGTAGTAGAATTTTTACTGAATATAATTTTCCCAATGTATCAGTTTTGCATGGCCTGGTTTTTTGGTAGAGGGGGGGACCACAGAAGTGGCTTCTGTGAGAAGATGCTAGAAGCTTCCACCATGTCCAGAAGAGCCAGTCCTTGGAGGCTCCAAAGATGGATGTGCTGCTGGTCAAGGCTGGGCCAATTAGAAATGGTGATAACGCCTCTGTGATAACATATTTAAGAAGAAATCATAACAAAACTTGTGGCACAGTTTTAATTCCAGCCAGAAAAGAGCAAGTGTGAGAACATGTGAGAATAACAACATGGCAACACGAAGGTCAGTGAAGAAGGAGGGGGAGGAAGTGCTCCAAGAACCGGAGCCAAGATTCCTCTGCAGGCTGTGGTGAGGACCATGGTGAAGCAGACTGTTCCCCTGAAGCCCATGGAGGACCACAGGGGATGCAGAGATCCACCTGTAGCCTGTGGAGGAGCCCCACACCAGAGCAGGTGGATGCCTAGAGGAGGATGTGATCCTGTGGGAGACCTGTGGAGAGAGGGGCTCTGCTCCCAGGCTGGAGCAGCCTGTCTTTGAAGGACTGCACCCCATGGAAGAGTAACTCACGCTGCAGCAGTTCATAGGGAGCTGCTGCTTGTGAGGTGGAGTCATGTTGGAGAAGCTCGCAGAGAACTGTTTCCCATGGGAGGGACCCCACTGTGCAGCAGGCAAAGGACTCCTCTCCCTGAGCAGTGGAAGAAGCTATGGGTGACGAACTGACCATAATCCCCATTCTGTCTCCTTGCGCTGCTGGAGTAGGAGGTAGAGCTGGGAAGGAGGGAGGGGTGGTGGGAAGGTGTATGTAAGGGTTTATTTTAATTCTCAATATCCTGCTCTGATTTTGTTAGTAATAAATTAATATCTCTAAGTTGAGCCTGTTTTGTCCTTGATGGTAATTGATGAGTGTTTCCTCCAGGTCCTTATCTCAACCCATGGACCTTTTGTTAAATTTTCTCTCCTCTTTCCAGCTGCAGAGGGGAATGAGCAAGCAGGTTTCATGGGCGCCTGGCATTTGGCCAGCATCAACCCACAACACCCATGGTGCTCACTGACTTTTCCCTCTTTCCTTTGGTACAGGTTCTGGGGATCCCCTTGAAACCTGGTTGGTGTGAGGGATAAGGGTGGTAATCTGGGACATGTATATTTTTGGGGGTTATAGCGATACCTGGATCTGTAAGATTATGGACCCCGAAAGGCAAGGCTGCCTAACTATTGGAAACTGATCTATCTTTAAAGTTTGCATTTTTTTTTACAAGGACTGCAATACATTGCAATATCAGTAAGCAATAAAGAATCTTCAATTGAACACATCATGCTACTTTGGAGCTCATCTTAAAAGTCCAGCAAGTATCAAAAATGGTTTTGTTAAATTGTCTAATGTTTGATCTGTTATTACTAAATGAGCAAGGAATATGTAAAATGCCATACCTCACTGAAGAAAAATACTGTGTCAACAAATACAAAGGAAATAATTGGCACACTGGTTTCAATGCTCCACACCCTGCCTCTGGAATCCCTAACCCAGCTGCTGAGAAATCAGATGACCAGAAGTCCTGCCTGGAGGAAGGGCCCAGGAAAGCCAAAGGATATTTAAAGCGAAACACAAGGCAAGCACATGTCTTGACCCTACCTCCTCTTGGAATTTCTATCAACTGAACATCTCTGGAACTAGGAGTGGCAGCTATATTTTTTCTATTCTATATCTCTTCTCTGTTTCTCTTTCTTCTTTTTCTTCTAATTCCCTCTTCTCAGATCTTTGAGTAACTTAAAATTGGATGGGCTTGGAGTTTGCTAAGCTGAATGGGCTAAGTTAATGCTTTGAGAAGTGTTTTTATTGACTGAATGCTGGTCTACACTTTTGGCAGAGTTCTCTGATTTTCTGAAATATTTTTGTTGTTTTGACCTCTTAAGAATATCTTGTTGGTATGTCTCTCGTGTGTCTAACTCAGAGTACATAAAAAAAAAAAAGCCCATTTAAAAGGCTTGTCGAGCCAGTTTTTGGGGCCTTACACCCTCCAGCACTGGACCCCATTCATTCTTCCTTTTTTCACAGCACACTGGGTCTGGTCTGATCCTTGCACCATGTATATTCTTCTTTGCTGGACATCATTATACCAGTATCTTATATTCCAAGCAGCAAATTCCTCTATTAAAACTAGGTAGAGATTATATAGATTTAATATATTTTTATATATTTAATTTCCTTTATGTTGGCATAAGGGAGTCCAGGTAAGGAGACTTGCCTTGTGTTTAACCCCTCTCTAGCTACAAAACTTGAGCAATACAACATTTATATGGTCAAACCAGAAAGCTAACAGAATTTCAGCTAGCAAAGCACATGCTTTAAGTCAGGCATGTGTGAGTGCTTTGATGAATCAAAGTATTCCCATGGCTGAATGAGTCCCCCAGAGCCAGTACTGGTGCTTGCTATAGCTGCTGATGGACACCTGATTTGGATGGATCGATTCCCAGGGCCTGAGAAAGGAATGTTTTCCTCCTGCCTGATAAGCACAGGCAAGGGTCCAGCTCACCAGGCTTTTTTCTCATTTATAGGATCATAGAATCCCAGGATGGTTTTGGTTGGAAGGGACCTTCAGGATCTGTGCCAGTGCCTCACCACCCTCACAGTCAAGAATTTCTTCTGAATATCCAATCTAAACCTATCTCCATCAGTTTTAAGCCATTGTCCCTTGTCCTATCCCTCCATGCCCTTGTCAAAAGTCCCTCTCCATCTCTCTTGTAGCCCCTTTAGGTACTGGAAGGTGCTTTAAGGTGTCCCTGGAGCCTTCTCTTCTCCAGGCTGAACAACTCCAACTCTCAGCCTGTCCATAGCAGAGGTGCTCCAGTCCAACAGGTCCATGTCCTTCTTATATTGGGGCTCCAGAACTGAACACAATGAATCTCCCTTGCACCCACTTGCAATGAATCTTCTTTCCTCCATATGGAACCTTGGAGTCCCTGCTAGTACCCAAGAGCACCAGCACTGAAATTATGATTTTAGCTTACATGAGAAGAGTGAGAGCATGAGGTCTGTCTCCCTATGACCTGCTGCTCAGTATATAGCAAGACTGCCTGAAGAAGGATTTTCTTTGCATACCTGAGGTCTCATAGCTTGAATCTGCTCTGTCTATGTGAACTGCTGGAGTGGAAGGAGACTTCTGTCCTGGTTTAGGGCAAATATTTAGGGGGAAACCTCTGGGGGGT
>JAHLSL010013729.1:100853-132144 GCA_025920805.1 Petroica traversi
TTAAAAGGTTTTTAATAAAAAATCAACAAGAAAAGACAAAGACAAGGCAAAGGAATTACAGCGTCCCTGGACGCTGGGTGCACCTGGCACAGAGCCAGAACACACCTTCTCCTAGAGAGAGATTTTCTTTAAATACTTTTTTCTGTTAGTCCTTTATCAATTTCCGGCAGAGGAATCTCTTATCCAGGAACACCTTGACAGAAGTAGAAGTTTGCATAGTCATTGGCAGAGGAGTCTCTTATCCAGGAACACCTTGACAGAGGTAGAAATTTGCATAGTCATTGGCAGAGGAGTCTCTTATCCAGGAACACCTTGCCAGGAGTAAATCGCCCTGCCTAAGGGGGCTTGTGAGTGATATTTAACATAGTAATGTTAGTTATTTCTTAACTATTAAGCAAAACTAGAATGGCTACATTTCTACACAAACACTGCTTCTACAAGGATCAATATTATATACATAGCATTCATCATTTGCGAAAAACCAACACTATAATATGTAATTATAACACGCACCTCTGGATGAATTTTGTAGGGATTTATGCTGGGAACCAGCACAGCATCTCCCTAATTCCTGGGTATCCCAACGAACCTTGATAAATGGACTTGTTAGAAATATTTATGTGTTTTAAAGGAACCTAATCCCACCTTGTCAGGTTGAAAAAAATTAGGAAAAGCTGTTGAAATGGTTTTTTTTCCTTTAACTTTTTTTTTTATTTTATTTTTTATTTTTTAGCACCGCTTTGCATGCCTGTTGCTTGTAATTGAATGTTAAGGTGCCGTGAGAGAAGCCCATTTGAGGCTGGCACCAGCTCTTTTGCGATTGTCTGATTTGCGATTGTGAGCTTGCTGGGTGTGAGAGAAATCAGTCTAGAAGGAGGTGCGGGGAGAATCAGAAACGGGGGGAGTTTAGGAAGGAGCAGCTCCTGGCTCCTCAAGGATTAGTGGATCTGGAGTGCTGGCTGGAGCATGGTGGTCTCTGTGGTCATGTCCCATGGTCATGGCAGGCAGGAGGGGCATGGTGGTACACAGAGGCAAAGAAGACCAATACTAGGTTATTGGTTTGTGGGTTTTTTTGCCAAAAGAGCAGTTTCTGTAAAATCGTTGCTCATCAGTTTCTTGGGACTGAAAGAAACCCCAACCTTGAGGTTGCTTTGGTATCGTGTGGGATCCCATCTTGCCTACTGCTCCTTTGGAGGCTGGACTGTTGTTTTTCCCCCCCCCTGCAAACTTTTTAAGAAACACTTATAAGTCTTTTTATGACTTGTGGAAATAAGCAAAGATGTTTAACAAAAAATTGGGTTGCAAAGCATGAACTACTTTGCTTCAGCATAAAAAAGCCAGGAGATAAAGGGTCATGAATGAAAGAAGGATATCTGGAGCAGGTTCAACATCCTGAGCATGCTGGTATGCAGTAGGGTTGCTCTGTAATAGACTTTGAGGGTCTGCCAGGTTGTGAAATTTTGTGCGTTTCTGTGAGATTGGCATCATTTTGCCTGCATCCCTGCAGTGTTTCCCCAAAAGTTTCTATTTCTTCTGCCTTTATTGCTTTTCTTTCCACTCATCAATGATCCTGGCATGGGGTGTAAAGGGCTTCAGAGCTGCAGGAGAGAAGGTTTAATGATTTTGGTTTCCTGAAAAGATGTTAGGATAAATCTGTTAGCAGGGTTTAAACAGCCAATCTGCCTCTGCCAGGATCTAATTTTCAGTTATTTCCAGTGATATATTTACTAATCAGCAAGTGTTGACATAAGGTAGCAAAACTTGTGTAAACAGAAAAGCTGCAGACCATGAATGTGCCATTTTGAAAGGAAAAGTTATTCCTATTGGCCAGTAGGAAGTGATTAATGCTGCCCATCGGAAACACAGGAACAACTGGGTTACTCACAAACCAATCCTCCTTTTTTTTTCCTTTTTGAAAGAAAAATCTGTTTTACAGCTGAACTCTTAACTGGGCTGCAACAGGCTGAAGTGGAGCCTGGAAGTCTGTTGTTTCAGGTGGGTTTTGCAAGCTCAGGGTTTCTTGGCATTTCTTCTGGGGAGAGACCAAGAGTTTCCTGTCCCAGCATCAGTGTCACCTCCTGTGTCAGTTTCCCACCCGATGTTGAGGATTGTTTAGATGGGAGAGGGACAGTAGATGATGATGGGAAAGTGTGAAACCTTTTACCTGACTGATGTACATCAGCCATCTTCTCCTCTGGGACCTTGGGGGTAGGATGGTCCCTCCATTTAGACTTGGGCAGCTGCATCTGCTGATAGAGCTGGGAACATGTATTCAGCAGGAAACTTTTGCTTTTTTATCAAGTATGATAGTGGTAACAAAAATATTTAAGTATTTAGTGTTGTGTCTTGTGTTTCATATGGACAGACAGACAGGAATACCAGGACCAATATGAGCTCTCAAAGTGGTCACCAGTGCCCATGATCATAGAATCACAGAATGGTTTAGGTTGGAAGGGACCTTTAAAGCTCATCCAGTCCAACCCCCCTGCCATGATCTGGGACATCTTCAACCTGACCAGGTTGCTCAGACTCCCATCCAACCTAACCTTGAATGTTTCCAGGCATGGGGTGTCTACCATCACTCTGGGCAATCTGTGCCAGTGTTTCATCACCCTCATTGTAAAAAATTTCTCTGCTCTGTCTAGTCTGAATCTCCCCTCTTTTAGATTAGAACCATTATGATGGGGAATTAATTGGGTTTTTGGAGGTGATGGAGGCTGATACAGGCCGTGTCACTGGCTGGAGGAAAGCAGGGATGGACAGGGAGCTGGGGGTCTGCTGCAGGCAGTGAAATGCCACATCAGTTTGTGCATTGGCAGGATAGGTCTGGCAGAGCAGAAAGATCTGCCCTTGATGGCCAGGTTGCCTGTGGGAAGGTTGGAGGTCCAGGCTGGCTTGCTCATTCATAGAATCCTAGAATAGTTTGAGTTGGAAGGGACCTTAAAGATCATCTAGTTTCAAGTCTCCTGCCATGGGCAAAGACACCTTTCACTAGACCAGGTTGCTCAAAGCCCCATCTATCCTGGCCTTGAACACTTCCAGGGATGGGGAGGGCATTCATCAAGGGAGAGGACATCCCCTCTTCCTTACATGGGAGATTTGCAGGCATGGGTGACAGTGGGCTTGCATGGGACTAGGCTCACCCTGCAAGCCTGGAGGCATGTGGGTGCTCAGCATCCCTGATGTCCCTGCAGGAGCTGCCGCTTGCAGCTGTGTTGGAAGCAAGATAGACAGCAGTACCTCCAAATAATTCAAGCAGGTATTTTGACCCATCATTAAGTGAGACAAGGGGCTGCAAGTGGCTGTGTCCATCACAATCCTGGGTGGCTGGTCATGGTGGTGCTGGAGTATGAAAGTTCAGGAAACCCACTGAGATGTCACTGCAGAGCTGAATGCCTTCCTGTGGCCTTGAATTTCAGGGGAGCTGAAGGTTTGGCAGCTTCCAGGAGCTATTGGACATGTTGCAAAGTTATGCTGGTGACCACCAGGATTAATTGTAAGTCTCTGCAATGGTTTTATATTGTGAGAAATATTGCATCTTCTAAAGAGACTTCAGAGGATAACTCATTGATGAGAAGAACTGGCTGGGAATGATGAGATACAAGAAGGGAGCTGATAAGTCATGAAAGCACATCACCCTGTTGCTAGGGTTATGCATTTTAAGTTGGGATAGGATTCTCTCCTGCCATCCTGTTTGATGTGCTAACAGGGGACCTGGTTGCATATGATCCCTAGACAAGACAACATGGAAAGGGTGTCCTCGTTTGAGAGACAGGTTTCTGCTAGGGAAGGCAGGAACCTCCCTTGGAATGTAAAATGTAAAACCCTTTCCCTCCAAATTGTTATAAATTTGAAATCAAGGGGCTCTCAGGCAGAGATCTGAGGATAGGAATAAAAAATCTTTACTAATATGTAAAACAAAACTAACAAATAACAAAAAAAAAAACCCCTAAGGCATAAAACCACAAAACAGAACCAGACACCCAGTACCAGCCTGCTCGGCCTCAGGCACTTTCCCCTTCGGTGCAGTTCCAGTCACAGCCGGCAGGGGCGCTGGTGGCTCCCTGTGGGCAGGGTGGGTGCGATAACTCTCGCGCGGCTGCAGGGGGCGCTCCGGCGCGAGCCCAGGTGACACGAGGTGATGGCGGCGGAGCTCAGGGCAGGGAGGGGTGGAGGAGAGGCTCTTTCTTCACAAGCCCTCGGGGCAGCGATGTCGGTGCTGCGGCAGGATCCCCGGGAGCAGCGAGATGGGACGGCAGAAGGTCCCGGCAGTCTGGGGCTTGAGGCTACAACGTGGCAAAGTCTCACAGCGGGGAGCGGGACAGGATAAGCAGGGAAGGACTCAGCAGGTCCTCGGAAGGGCAGGGGGAAGGGAGAAAAACTCATAGCAGAGGGGAGAGCAGGTCCGTGCTGGCAGTCCGTCCCTGTAGCAATCAGCAGTTCTGGCCGTGCTCCGATATCCCCCAGGAAGTGAGAGAGCCAACAACTGTCTCCTCTTGCCTTTTTACCAGCCCCAAATCTCGTGTTACCTCTGCCCCCCTGAGAAGAAGCTTGCCTCTCCTGGCTTGGCTACTTTATTTTGTTTTCTTAAGTACCCAACCATTAGTTCCTTAGCAACTTATGGGAGGAAAAAATTCCTTAAGAAAAACAAAGGGAAGAAAATCCAAACCCCAACAAAGGGCAAATTATGTTCTCTATCCCACAGGGACTCTTCAGGGAGCTGTAGCTGGAGGCAAAAGGAGCCCAGTGCAGAGCAGGGCGGTCCAGCCTGCATTCAGAAAGCATCTGTAGCCCAAGCAGTTGTAGCCGTCCCAAGAAAGGGGCAGGGGGAATCTTCCACCTGGACTAGAAAGGGTTTAAAAAAAAACCAAACCAAACCCACTACCACCCATATTTCTCATGACAAGGCATCTTATACAGTATTTTACAAGTAAGTCCATTTCCTGTCTCCCCTATTGTTTTTTATTTGATTGAGTATATCCTGTTAAGCTGTATATTCCTGTTAGGGCTTTACTTTGATAAAATGAGGTTATACAGACAGGATTTTCTTATCCACTTGGATTTCAGGGATGAAAATTTGAAAACTTACTTTATCAGTGGGGAGAAAATTATCTCACCTCTCCTGGTGATGGCCCTTGCTTTGAGATACAACTGTGAGCAAAGTGATGTCATTAGGGAGCCCAAATTTGACAAAACTCAGTCTCTGAGAACTTGCTGAGGAGCAGAAGGTTGTGTTAACTTCACAGGCCTTCTCAGGTTTGTCCTTGAGCTTGTCCCACACATGGTAGTGACCAAAAAGGTGAAGTTTGCCTGTAGGACAAGGAGATTGGTGTTGGCTTCTGGCTGTTCTCACCTGGAGGAACAGGCTTGGGATGGAAAGTTCCAAATCTTGACCTCCAGTACATTGATGCATCAGGAGAAACTTTTAATAGGGCTGCCAATCTTACTCTGCCCTTTGGTGGTGCATGGAGGAGTAGATCCAGTTGCCCACCTGTCTTAGGAGGTGACAGCATTGTATAAGACCTACCAGCAGCTGGTGGTGACAAAAATTGAGTGGAGAAATGCAAATATAGACTGTTTGCTGCAAAAGGGCAGCCATGAGACATTTCCTTTTTGGTTCCCATTTCGGTGAGTTATAAGTGTTGACTAAATTGGAAGTGTAAAACATTTATGCATTTAAGCATCTAATGTATTTAAACATTTTGGGGAGCTTGCTTGCATCAGAATGGTGACAACCTTGATCTTGTTACCCAGTGACTTGGGCAGAGAGGTGGCAGCCAGTCTGTAATTTTTGCCAGTCTATAATCAGTGTTGGATGGTGATGAAGCACAGTGTGCAGACTTGACTGAGGCAACAAGTTAGGGTGGATACTTCTTGATGAACTACAGTCTCTGTGCTGGACAGTTAGTAATTGTTTCTTGCTAAGCCCTTCGGAATGTGTATTCTGCTCATGGCATTGCTGGGAACCTGCTAAGAACTGCCTATAACTGGTTGGGTTTTTTTCTTTGCCTCTGCTCCATCAGATTGTCCAGATTCTGTGCCTTCCTCCACTGAAACAGGGAGAACTAATTGTCTAGCCCCTGGGGGGCTTTCAGGTAAGACAACTCTTTTTTTTCCTTGATCTTGGATGCGGGTTTAGTTGACCAAGAGTCCCAAAAGAAGGCGAAGTGATGCTGAGGAATTTTGGGGATGCGCATTGTTGAGAAAGGCATGCTTGAAGGGGAAATTATATTTCGTTTCGGTAGCAGTCGCATACCTCTCATGCAGAGGATGTGTTGAAATCACAGGTGAGATTCTCCATCCCTGAAAGCCCATATTTCCTTTGAATTCCAGCCTTATTCTTCATTAATTTTTGGACCAAGGCAGGAAGAGGCCTGTTGGGGAAGGCTAAGTGATGTTGGTTGCTGATTTGTTCAGATACGTGGATTACGGGAGCAGGTGCAGTTGTGCTTTGCAGAAGGATTTGGTGTCAAGGTCTCCTTGGCTTGGTGGTGGTGGCACCTCTTGTCTCTGGGATGAGAGCTGTGCTTGGGCTTTGCTCCTGGTCGGGTGACCAGTATGCTGCATCTGATGCATGAGGCTCATGGTGCCTGGTGACCAAAGGTGATCCCATTTTTAGCAGAGGACATTGCAGAAGGAGTTGGGCTCAATGATCCTTACAGATTCCTTCCAACTTGAGATACTCTGGTTTTGATCATTTTCCTGTTTGCCATTTCCTTTAGCCTCCAGGTGCTGTTATGAGATGGAGGTTTGGAGAGTGGTTTCCCCACCCCTCTTGGGCTTTGGGTTGGAACAGACCTTTAATGGTCATGTAGTCCAACTCCAACCCTCTTCCAAGGTGTGATGTCTTCAGCACCTCATCTTCCATCCTGGATGGGCCAAGTCAGTGGATGGGCCCTGTCTCTACCAGGATTAGAGTGTCTGAAACCATGTACCTGCATGTACTCACTGATGTTTGAAGGTCCTTCCCTTTATGCTGATGTCTCCTTAATTTATACTTTATTCATTGCCCTGAAACAAATTTCAGAAATTGGTCATTGGTGACTGCATGCACACATCTGCCCCTGTCTCTCTTCAGAAGTTGCGTTTGGTGTGGATGTCTTTAAGTGAGTCTTGTTTGTTTTTATTTGGGTCTAATATATACCTTATCTATTATTTGAGAGGAGAGCATATTGTTTGCTCAAAGGCCCTAATGAGAATTAATCAAAGGAAGGGGGAGAGGGAACAGAGAAACTTGTCATAATTTTTTTTTTAAATACAGAGGAATTTGGGGTTTTGAGGCTTTTTGCTGTTGTTATTGGAGCCTATAGCTTTAGGGAATTTAAAAAAAAGAGACTGTAAAAAGAAAAAAGACAAGAAACAAAATAATACAATAAAGATGTTGTTAGCATTTTTTTTCCTTTTTCCTTCTGAAATATGCTCATTGCAAAGGATAGAGTTCAGTTCCGCAGGATATCACATGAGATAAGCAGAGGAAGTACTCACTTTTAAAGGAGGGTTTTCTATAAGGGTCAACCTATTGATAACATCTTGTCTGGCTGCTCTGCTCCCAAAGGGAAGGTGAGAGGTAGGGGCTTGAGCTGCAGGAAATAACATGGCTTGTTCTGGGTGCCTCCTGAAGACCCCCAGGAAGGGGACCTCCAGCTCCTCAATAGAACCTCCTCCCCGAAAGAAAGCACATTTGGCCCTGAAAATGCTTTTTAAACTTATGGTATTTTTATCATTTCATTGGATTGCATTTTTTTTAGTCTTATGAAAGGTTCCTCCCCCACCAAGTCTGGAAACAGAACCTTTTACTATCATTACCTGCTCTTTTATCCTCCCCAAATGTAATTGTAATTTAATTTAATGAGGAGCCGATAGGAGAGTTGACTCATGAAGGAATACAATTAGCTACCCAAGCCCTGAAACAAAGCTGTATGCTTCCACATAAAAGAGCATTTTCTTTTTAATTTGCTTTGATTTACTGACATCTCCCTTCTTCATGTAGAAGTGCAGAGCTGAAAATTCCCACCTGGAGAGACCCAGTCAAGAAAGGAAAATAAATGCACTTTGCAGCAATACTCTAAAACTCACTTTCTCCTGCTTTTTTTCCTACCCCTTCCTGCATATTTAGTTAGCAGAAGAATGCATTTGAAGAAGGCTTTAATGAGTTATTGGCAGGGTACATGGCGAGTGCTTTGGCTTGGTCTTATCGTTTGGGCAGATGGGGATCCATAATGCCAGTTGGAGAATCCAACATCCCTCATCCTCTCTAGACCAGGGCTGTACACTCTTCTTGATGCTCCTTGATGAAAGGATGGCTTTAATAAAAGCAAAAAAAAGGGCCAATTTTGATAGATTTGGAAACTAGAGTAGGTGGCTGAGAAAGAAGACATTATGGGTGATTGGTGGTAGCGGGTTCCTATAGCACCCTAGGCTTTGGCCACCAGTGATGGGCACTCGATGCTGGTATAGTAGCAATGTTCAAGACCAGTAGACCTCTAATGTCTTGAAGCTGGAAGGGCAGGGGGCAGGATTTAGTGAGGCAGCTTGCTCTTAGCAATGAGAATTTGGGAACGTGGCCAGCCTGGGGTTCACAGCCATTCTCTCAGGGAAACCATGGGGGGGGGTGTGGGGGGGTGTGAGAGAATGATGGCAAGAGGATCATTAAAAAGGGGATCAAAGCAAGTGCCCTTGCAGCTCTCCACGAGGTTCCTTTGATAATCAGGAGTCTGAGATCCAGCCACCACTGGGGTCTCAGTCTCTCTCTGGAGGCTGAAAACAGTTTCAGTGATGGAGACCAGAGGCACTGGAGGATGTGGGAGGGGGAGCAGTGAGGTCAGGGGGATGTATGGGGAGTGTTTCTCCTTTGCAACAACTGATCTGAACTGCTCTTTTCCTCCCCCCCCCTCTATTTTCTGTTCTCCTTCCTGGCCCAGGAATGCAATATTGGATAGTCCATGCTGTGCTGGTGTCCTCTTCTCATCCCACCTCTGCTGTCTCTTCCCCATCCATCCCATTCTCCAGCTGATGTACCCCTTGCTCTCTCCGAGGCACTGGCTCTCACTTATCCTTACCTTTTTTATTTTCATTGGTGGTCGCTCTATGGGTAGGTAAGGACTCCTCACTCATGGTGTCTCCCACTGACATGGTTTTGCTCAACCCAGATACTTTCTATCCTCAATGTGGTTAAAGAAGACAGCAAAAATATCCCATTGTAGATAAAAATAAATTCTGTAAATAGGAGACAGAGGGGAGATTTTCCTGTATTTTGAGCTGACTCATTCTTAGCAAATGTCTTCTTTCAAACAAGTAAAGCCATGCTTGGAATGACTGGAGGTGGCTGTCCTGTGGTCTGGAGGCATTGGATTGGAATTCCCATATGACCCATGGAGAAAGTTCTGTTGCAAGGGTAGAAGAGAGCTGATGGTGCTTGATGGTATTAATGCTGGATTGCCATGGTATGGTCTCCACCCAGCCCTGGACATCTCCCTCTTGACCCATGTGTGGCATGAGACTGGTGGCTCTTGGCTGATGGAAGGTTATGGTGCTCATGGTAGGTGAGAAGGTGTCTCTCTTGCAGGATAGATGAATGGTGCTGGATCTGCTGGCAAAGTGAAGCTCTCCAAGTAGCCCAGAGCTGGCCATCACAGAGGGAAAGCAAGATGAGCTGGCTTATGTCCTGACCACCTCCACTGCTTTTTTATTTATAGGAGTTATTCATAACATACCAAACCTGGAAGTTTGCCTAGATTTCAGCCCAATCCTCTTGACTTTTCCTGACTCTAGAACTGCTCCAGGGTCTCCTGGAGCCAGTGGATAAGTGACAATGCTTGGTGGAGGCTGGACCAGGTAAGGCTTTGCAAGGCTTGAGGCTGGGAGACCCACAGGGCTCTTCTGCAGCAAGCTGTCCTGGTTTAGGGCAAAATTTTAGGAGGAAACCTCTGAGGCGGTCTCCTCTATAAAGGCTGATTCCAGCCACCCCTCCCCCAAACAGGTTCGGGAAAAGATTTCCTTAGAGAAAAGTGGAAAAAACTATTTATTTAACAAATAGAATATTCACAAGCATAGAAAATTTGGATAATATGAAAACAATGAAACGTCTCCTCCCTCTGAAGAGATGGTAGATCCAGAGTCCTTCTGTGGGTGTGGCTGTGTCAGCCTCAGTCCCTCCAGAGGCTGGGGCCGATGGCCAGGCCTGGCTGCAGAGTCGGGGGGGCCCCCGGGGGGATTGTCCTGATGTCTTGGACCACAGAGATGCTGACCAGTCTCAGGAGGAAGAAAAAAACAGCAAAAGAAACAAAGTCTCTCCCTGCAAAGAGCTGAGAGATCTCTGAGAGCCCTCCGCCGTGAGCTCACAGAGCACACAGACAGAGATAGATGTCCCGCTGGAGTGCAGTCTCCCAAGGACTTTCCGGGGGAGTAAAGGTGTAACTCCTGCAGACAAACTGCGTGTGTTTTCTCTCTCCCCCTTCACTCTCTTCACTCTCTCTGTCTCTCTGGGCCTAACTTAAAGCTGCAGAACTTAATATCCAGCATAAGCAGGAGAGACGATTGGGGATATAAGGATCGTACAGTCAACCCAGGACACAAGCACAGCCTCAATTTCTCTCTCCCAACTCCTCTGCAACAAAAAGACAGGAAAAGACCTCTGGAGTCTGGAGAAGCATCAGCATCATTCCCTTCTCTGGTTCTTGTGGTAGAACCTCATCTGGTTTAAAGGACCACTTGTCTGAATGATATTTCATTTCATAATCGGAGGCAGGCCAGAAATTATTCACTATGCCTCTGATCTCTGCTGGTATCTGCTCACCAGGGAAGAAGCACCTTGCCCAAATCCAGAACTATTTGTGCCCCAAAGTGGCTCCTCATTACATATCCCTATGTAAACAGGATCCCATGCAGTTTCTCAGGCAGAGTCCTGCCCGTATTTTGCCATTTCCCCTCTTTCCACCTCCCTCTTGTATGGAGTTTATAATCTCCTGTGAAATGCCTTTATTTACAAATTAACATCCTATTATAATCTGAAACTAGCATCTTCCTGTGGAACTAGGATTGTATATTTGCCCCAGGGATAAACAATTGCTTGGGAATTTTTTTTAAGTCGCTTATTCTTGGTTTATTTTTGAGCATGCATACTTTTAATTTTTTTTTTTTTGGTTTTTTGCTTTGAGCATCACAGGACATTGCGCCCTTTCCTTCCTAGCTTCATTGGAGAGATGACCTCCCCTCCCTGCCTACCTAAAAACATACCATCCCGTCCTGGAAAGGACAAAGTTATCAGGGGTTCATGCCAAGATGACATCAGTGGAGCCTCTGGAGCAGAGCAGGCTGCCTGCCAGACTAGGAGCCTCTCAACTTTCCTTGCACATCATCTGACTGTGGCCCACAGGGAGGAGGGAGCCGGGAGCTTGGCACCAACCCTGGGACTCTTGGCTCGGCCACCCGCTCTGGCTCCTTCAGCCTCATGAGTTTTTTTTAAGGGGGTTCTCGCCCTACAGGGCTCCCCCCAGGAACACCCCCAGATAACCCCTGTGCTGCTGCGGGGATGCTGAGGTCATCCTCCTGCCAGCTCTGGGCTCTTTGCCAATTAAAATTCCCCCAAAGCAAATAGGACCCATTTAATAATTACTTTTTAAATGCTCTAGAGCCTTTTGAATCTTTCCTAGATACTCCTCTGTGATGGGTTTTAAACAGAAATTATGGCAGAGGTGGTGCCTCCCATTAAATGCTGGGTATTTCAATCCATCCCTGTATAGCTCCATTAAATCCATTTTTCTGGATACTGATAGATTTTCCCAACCAAATGGTCCCTTGAGAGCAGCTGACAATAAAATGCAGAAGAAGACCCCACCACCAGCAAGTCCTTCATGATGGGGACCACCCGTGTTTTATCCTGCAACCTGACACTTTTTGGGGAGAAATGAGGATAAAAAGGTGAATTTTGGAGGTTAGGTGTCAATTCAGAGCATGCACTGCTTGCAAAAGCTGTCTTCATGAACATTGGCTACTAGGTCATTGGGGACATTTAAAACTCGATGGTACAAAAACACTTGAGGAGCAGTCCCAGGCTGGCAGGGATTTGGGCTGCATCGTTTCCAACTCCACTGTCTGCCAGTGGATATTACCCTAGAGGAACCAGTACCACTAACCACATGCATTTCCCTACTGCCGGCATGGGAAATGTCTATTTCAAACTGCAGCAGCCAAGACCATAAACCTCCATACTGACTTAAAACAAGATACACCCCATTTGCGGGTGCACATGGAATAAATGGTGTGTAAGGACTCCCTCCCCAGCCCTAACCAGGTGCTTTAGGAGGGTGATGGGCTGGGCAACGAGTGGATGCCAGGTCCTTCTGCCATACCCTGCCTGGCTGCCTGCCTACTGTCACAAAGGAGCTTCCTTTCCAGTTTATTTTCAGCGCTGAGATTAACTGCTGAGGCATGGTCTCTGTTCTAACCACCCTTACTTTTTTGCCTAAATTGCTTTGTTTTCACCCCCCATCAGCGTGCCGAGGCTGTTGGCTTGGCTTTGGTGCTGCCAAGGTACTGGCTGAGTCACAGTTGCTGTTGAGGAAGCGGAAGGCACAGAGGAGAGAGTGGCCTGATCCTGCATGGGGCTGAGGTCAAGGAAGGGAAGAAGCTCAGTAGCTCCCAGGATTTCTGTCCACTTGCTTTGGATTATTCCTTTTGTTCTGTTTTTTTTGTTTGTGTGTTTGTTTTTTATTCTTTAACTTCTTTTAATAAAATCAACATCTTGGGTGTTGCCAGCTGCCTCTTTCTCTGCAGTTTATTTTTTTTTTCTTTTTTCATTTCTCCTCTTTCTCTTCTTCCTTGTCCTCCTTCTAATGCAAGAAAAGAGCTTGTCTGGGCAAGCATTGCAGGGATTTTCCATTCTCATCTAGGGAAGAGTGGAGGCTCACATCCATTGTACACAGGCCTGCTGTGGCAGCCACCCCTAGGGGAGTCTGTTGATGGGCTCAAGTTGTTGGGTCCAAAACGTTTCTTCCAGGGGGTTTTGTGCTGTTGGGGGTTTCACATGTTACTTGCTAATAGACAGTTCTTCTCTCCCCTTTCTCTTTTCTCTTTATTTTTCCTGTGTTTTTTCCCCTTCCTCTTTCCCCACCCTGTAAGAGCTGGCTCAGCCCTTTTCTACCCTTTTAACCTCTGCATAAAAACCTTCCTGGCTTCAGCTCCCCAGTTGGGTTGTGCTGACAGTGCCAAAGCACTGTAGGGTGGTTGCAGGAGGTCCTGATGATGCTCTCACTGATGCTCCTCCATGTGTGATGACAAGTACCAGGCTCTGTGGCCTATCCTCATCCTCCTTCAGGGAGGAAGTAAGATGCCTGATGGGCTTTTGGTGATGCTCCTCCATGTGCAATGATGAATACCCAACTGTGCCCCATCCTTGGGGATCAAGTAAGATGCCTGGTAGAGTGCTGGGGTTTGGTGAGCTATCTTTGGGATAAAGTTCTGGCTCTCATGGACTTTCCTGGCTTTTCTCTGAATTCCTGAGCAGGCAGAAAGGCAAATACTGCTATTAAATGAATAATTCAGAAGCACTTGGGCTGTTAAGCCTTGTTGCAAATATGTCCCAATATGTGCACATAATGAATGAGACTATGGATGGTTATATATTCAACAAAATATATTCAGCCTATATATATATAAAAAATATATTCCATAAAAAAATTATATATAATATATGGGTATATTCAGTATATAATGAATATATTATACATGTATATGGGTTAAATATATTAAATATATTCATTGTATATTGAAAATATTTTATATTTTTATTGAATTCTATATAATACATATAAACGTTGAATAGATTTTGTTTGTAGAGCTGCCAAATCTGCATCAATAAGAGTTAGCTTTGTGTTGGAGAAACTCAGGTGTTGGGAAGGTGGTGGAAGTTCAGACATCCTTCACTTTTACAACCAGTGAAGTTGGCTCTGGATCTAATGATTTTCAGTGATGGAAAGTGATGGGTTGAATTTATGGATATTAAAAATTGCTGGCCATCACTGCCAGTGATGCAAAGTAATACCAGAGGGGTTGTATGTCTGTTTGCATGTTGATGTGCAAGGTGAGGTTTCAAGTAGAAAAGCAGGGAAAATGACAAAATAGTTGAGAAATTAAACTATAAGATGAGGTCCTACTTGCCCACGCAGGACAGCTGCTAATGACCCTGTGGCTGGGCTCTGGCAGCACCTTCCCAGGCAAAGCAGAGAGTAAATAACTCCATAAAATCATCTTTTGAGTGGGAATAAAATAACAGTTTTATTTGGAAATAGTTGAGACCCTGAAGTTACATCACTGTGTTTGAACTGATGAATTCATTTTCTTTGTAAGCCAGGCTGAGACGTTTTAGCTCATGATAAGGAACAAACCCATGTCATACACAGTGGCCCGTAGTTTTCCTGTTCTTTGTCACAGCCAAGCATAGAAAATGTATCCTGGGTGTCAAGGGCATGAAGCCTTGGCTTACCTGAGATGTTGCATTAAGGTTATTTTCTGGAGCAGTCAGTGTGGTTGGTGCTGGGTTTGCTGAAGGGTGGTGCTGAGCCCCAGATTCCCTGGGATTTGTCCCCATGGGAGAATGCTGCTGGGTGTTCATGATGTCCACAATCCCTGGGGCTTTGCCCTTGCAGGATGATGCTGCTGGGTGTTGGTGACACCCCAAATTACCTGATCTTTGTCCCCATGGGAGGATGCTGCTGGGTCTTGGTGGTGCCACCCTGGCTAGCAGTGGCACAGTCCATGCCTGGGTCACAACTCAGCTGCTGCACCCAAAAGGGGTGGGATGAGCCACAAGCTTTTTGGATTGTTTTTTTCCTTTCTTAATCTGTGTGCTGCTCACCTGCCCTGATTTATAGCCCAGGGCAAACCTCTGCTGGCCTCCACCTGCAAAAAGAGGGTGCCAGCTCTGCCAGAGCATCAGGAGGGTTAATTAGTATGTAATTAGAATGTAATATTATCCGTAATTGCTGCACATTACTAAATCCAGAGCAAAGTGAGAGGCGAGGGGAGGGATGTGTGCATGGTCAAGCTTGTGAACTTCATCCAAACACTGTCCATTCTGTTTGTCCATCTCTCGCTTGCTCCCTACCTGAGTAGGGGTTGATGCTGTTTGTCCATTGGTCCATCCCTGGGTGGTGACCCTGTCTGTACACCAGTGTGCTTCACTGCCTGATTTTAGGAATAGGCTTGATTAGATTATAAAGGCAGGCAAGTAATGTTTAACTTTTTCAGTCTGCATGCTGTCTCCAGTCTGGCACTGGGTGTTGTTTTTCCCCTCCCCTAAGTAGTCCCTGACACCACATCGACAGGGTATTAGGTTGTAAAGAAAGACAGGAGGAATGAAGAGAAGGGAGGGAGGGGGAAGGGGGTGGCGGGGAGCCCTTTTCATCAGATCCAGGACTGGAATTTATTGGCAGGAATGCAGTAAATGCTCCAAATGCCAGCCCAGATAAACAGTTTTCATAATTGTTATGGATCAGGGCACAACAAGCATTAAAAGGACTTTTGTTCCATCCCTGCTTTTACCATGTGTTTACATCCCTGTGAGAGATGCTGCTCTGCTCACAGGGAGCAGCATGGGGTAGGTGGGCTTTTTTTGGTGTGGGAGGGAAGCACGTTTTCATGTCTGTTTTCGGTCTTTAGGGAGAATTCTTGGTGTATTGAGCAGAGAGACTTTTTTCGGTATTGAAATGAGAGCGGCAGCGATGTCATGTGTGTGCATGGAACACATTTAGGGGGGAATCCTAACAAACATCTGTATGTGAGAAACAAAGCTCACTTCTTAAAGTTCTGAAGATTTATTAAAAAGGACAGTAGGGGACAAATAAGAAATTATCCGACTAAGCAGAGGGGTGCAGCACTGGGTGCTCTGCCACCGACAAAGGGTACAGCCAGAAGCGCACCTCCCGGCTTTGGGTTACAGTTTTTAACCCCTTCTTGGCCCTGCCTCTGTGTTAGTGTTGATTTGCTCGTTGACACCAGGGCTCTTCTTATAAGTCTGTTGCCTTCCACTGGTGGTGGTCCGGTTTTCCCTTTGTTGATTAGTCTTCAAATGTTGACACCCACTCTTCCCCCTCTCTTAACAAGAACTTTCGAGAACATCACCAACAATTAACAGGGTATGTAACAATTAACATTAAACAAGGATAACAATTACAATGAAACCATTACAACCATCATAACAATCAACTTAACCTCTTAATCGTCTATGAAAGCCAACTTTATTAACTGTATTTATAACAAATCTTTCCTCTTTTCTTTTTTATAACATTTGGCTTTCATAGTTATTTTCAATTCCCTTTATGCACTCATATTTTTTATAAATTAATTTAACTTCTTGGGAAGCATCAGTTATTAGGCAATCTCTTTTAAGGACCATTATTTTCTCGCCCCTATTAAATCCGCTTTTCTTTGCTTGGACACTCCCCTCTTAACTGTTGTGTATAAGTTCCTAAGTTTTTATCAATCCAATAATACCGCTTACCTTTACTGCAGGTTCTTAATTTGGTCGCGTCATAGCAACAGCCATTGATGTGTGTTCTAAAGAGATGTCCCTGGGTCATCTCCGAATAGAGGGGTTGATAGCACTTGTCGCAGGTCTCTATATGATTAACAGAGGTCTTGTATGGGATACTCTTCCACTCTCTATACCTGTAGGGTTGTCACCTGTCGCTTACCCCTAGTATGAACAGCCTGGCTGGATGGGGGCAGCGGCAATATTTCAGAGATAAAACCACACACTCGCACCAAATTGGAGCATGCACACAATAAGGAAAGCACACACAGCCAGCAGCAAAGAGTGGAGGGATCTTCTGTTTGGGTTCCAGGGACACAGCATGTCACTTGAAGGGTCTGTGAAGCAGAAGACAAAGAACAAAGGGGGGAGAAACCTTAAATACAGGGGACACGGGGTTTACACCAACCAGTGAGGAAAGGGCAAGGGGGTTGTACAACTGGGATGGATGGGCTAGGGAGCCAACAGGGCAACACAGGAGGTGGGATTAAAGATAATGGACCAACAGGACATGAAATTCAAAGGAACCTTCCAGAACATAGCTATCTATGGTAAGAAGGTGCAAGGAGGCTGACGGGCCAACTGGGGTACAGAGATTAACATAGATGTAAAACAGGCCCCGGGGTGTCTTGGGGGGAGAGCCTAGGGTCACCCTGGCTGTGGAGGATGACACAGTCCTAGGGCTGTGTCACAAGTAGGTCCTCATAACACTCACAGGCCTACCGGCCCCCACATCTCCCCCTTCTCTGTTAACTTAAAAAACGTTCCCGACAGCCCTCAACAAAAGACATTTAAAACAAATTAAAGCACAGACAATGGGGAAAATAACAAAAAGAGTCCACAAGAGAGTTCTTAGTATGGAGGCAGTCCAGCTCCCGAACCCCCAGTGTTCCATCAGGTCCTGCCACCAATCCGTAGGGAGCTCATTTTGTATTTTGGAGACCAAGTCCTTCAACTTTTGGATCCTGGCATGGATTGACTGCTGATGGTCCGACAGGTTGAAACAACACAGTCCCTCGAAGTCCTCGCATCCGTGTCCATGGGCGAGTAACAAGAAGTCGATGGCGGCCCGATTCTTCAGTGTAGCATGCCTGGTGGTCTCTTCATCAGTCAGGAGATTGCTCAGTGCACTGGATGTTATGTTGGCCTGCTTGCTAAGCCAGCACGCCATGTGGGAAAGATCCCCGAGGGCCTTTGCTGCGGCCACCCACGTCAAGAATAGGGAGGCTGCAACCCTCTTAGACTTCAGCCAATTGGTAATTTGGCTATCACAATTTTCTTCCAATTGTACGGTTTGTCTTTTTTGGAGGGCCAATTGGTTTTTCTTCTGCCAATCTTTCATCAATGTGATGTTTGGCGTGAGGTTAGTAAGCCGGCCAAGAGTGCATGGACCTCCCCAAAGCCACAAAGGAATCCCTGCCCAAGCCCTATCCCCACAGATGAAAAACACTCCCTTTGGAAGCACTCTGGGGTTACGTGTGGACTCGGATGGTGTAGTTGCCATATAATTACACCAATCAACCGCATTATAAATTTTCTCAGTTGATGGAATTTGGTTGAAGGCTGATACTAATTTCTGACTCTACTTCAGCCATTTCTGGGCCAAGGGTTTGTAAGAGAATCTTACACAATAAGTGGCCCTGGAGGACCCCAACAGATCCAATTCTTGGGGCTCCTCTTGTGCATGCAGGAGAATCCCCGTCCACTCATCCCAGGCATCCACCGGGTTAGGTTTTTCTTCTGTAAATGGGTAGTCATTGGGCCCGAGAGGGATCCCCACGAGGCACGACGCCAGTGGACTGGCCACACTGCCCATGGACAGGCACATGTTGTCCTGTTGGAGGGACTTTGCAAGGGTGACCCATACATTTTCTTGAGGCTGTGTCAGGATCCATGCCTTCATTGTCAGGAATGCCAGAAGTATCATTAGGATGGTCTTGGTGAGGTGGCAGGAATTCATCCTACGTGCTTGGGGTCAGCTACTATCCTCCTGAAATAAGTAAATCCATATAAACATCTTTGTAAAGAAAGGAAAGGCAAACCAACTTAAAACATCTACACTCCCACACTCCCCTTCCTCTCCCAATGGTGGTGACTTTGGGAGGTTAACACAGCTCTGTGGTGATACTATTTTTGGTCCGCAGACCCACTGTCCCCCACCCTCCCCCTTTTCTTCCTAAACAAAACAAAAGGGCTAGGGGGATGCAGGAGGGGAAGGGAGAGAAACGAAGGAGGTAGGTGCAGCCCTTAGTAGGAGGAGGGCAGGGGAGGGGATGTAGCACAGGAGGTTAACTTGTAAAATGAGCAATTAAAATAAGGCAGACAGTTTTTGGACTTCTACTTCTTCTTTCCCTTCTCACAAGGGGCTGTAGGATGGCGAGCCATTCTCCTTGCAGCTGGTTTCTGCCATCTCTTTTTCCAGGCAGAGCTGCTTTGCTTTTTGGTCTGGTCAGAGTCATGTTCGTGGGGGTTTGTCTGATCCAGTGAGTTGCTTTGCATCGGCATGTATGGTCTCGCAAACCTTCTGGGGATCCACTTTGGACCAGCTGGGGTAGAGACACAAGCATATCCCCTCCCCCAGGTAATCAATGGGAAGGGGCCCTATATTTGTCTGGACTCTGGGTCCTTGACCAGCACCAGCGGCTTCTCAGTTATTTTTGCACAGGTCGAATTGGAGAAGTGCCGAATGATGGGGGGGGGGGTTGGCTCTGAGGGCGAATTATTTAGAAAATTGATCATGAAAAGAGCTTTACAGAGCCTCTCAATGGGAGGAATACTCTCTGTTCCACCCCGCTGCTGGTCCAGGACTCATTTGATGGTACCATGGGCTCGTTCCACGATAGACTGACCTGTAGGAGAATGCGAGATACCTGTGACATGTTTGACCCCCCACTGGCTCAGGAATTCTTGTAGTCTGTGAGAGGTGTAGGCTGGTCCATTATCCGTTTTGATTTGCTGAGAGACGCCTAAGGTGGAAAAGGCTAAAAGTAGATGTTTAGTGACATCCCTCATTTTCTCCCCGGCGTGAGCCGATGCAAAGATGGCTCCCGAGAAAGTGTCCACCGACACATGCACATATTTTAGTCTCCCAAAAGATGGAATGTGTGTCATGTCCATTTGCCAAATCTGGCAGCTGTGAAGGCCACGGGGATTAACCCTGGTAGTCATAGAAGGTAGTTGATATGAACAACAGTTTGGGCAAGAGGAAACAATCGGTCTTGCCCGGTCCTTTGATATCCTGAACATCCTTCTCAGTGCTGGAGCGTTTTGGTGAAAAAATGAATAGCCAGTTTTGCCTGGCTGAAGATGATGGGAAGGTTAGCAGTCAGCACAGGCATGGCCAGGGTGTCCGTCCTGCGATTTTCCTCTGCTATGAATCCTGGAAGATCAGTGTGTGATCTCACTTGCATTATGTGGAAAGGTTGCTTTTGGTGGGACAGTAAGTGCACTAGCTGCAAAAGCCATCTGTATAAATTTGGATTTGACACTTCCTTCAGCAAAGAGTGTTCAGCCCTCATAGCTACTCCAGCCACGTAAGCTGAATCGGTGACCAAATTGATTGGTTCCTTGAACCTATCAAAAGCCTGAACCACAGCCGCCAGTTCGGCAACCTGTGGGGACTCCTTGACGACCCGGACATCAGATACCCACTTCTGAGTCTGGGTTTTTCCAAGTCACCACAGATTTGTGGGACTACTCGGAGCTGTCGGTAAACATGGTAAAGGCTTGGAGAGACCTTGGACTTTGCATGATTTTTGGAGCCAGATGGAAGACCGAATTGAATAGTTTGTGACTTGAAGCGTGTATGGAAATTTGGCCTGTGTATCTATCCAGGGCAAACTGGAGGTGTTCATTACTCTGGAGCAAATTCTCCAGAGCCTCATTAGTCAATGGTAAAACAATGCATGAGAAATCACACCCTGCCAGGATGCGAAGGCTCAGCCTGGCTTTGGTGATTACTTGGGCCATTAGTTCCTGTGGCGTGGTAATTGTTTTTCTCATTTGGTGCTGTAAGAACACCCACTCTATGATTATCAGAGTCCCTGAGTGTAGTGTCCCACTGGTAAATCAAGGCGTGTAGGTGTGGGCACTTACCCAAGACAACGAGTTGGAAAGCCAGGTCAGGGTTGACCCAGTGCTCCTGGCGGGATGAGAGGGCCTCCTGGAGTTTCCTGATGGAGTCATGGGCCTCTGGCATGATGTAGCGACGGGAGTCAAGGTTTTCATTACCTTGCAGAAGATTGAACAGGGGGGTGAGGTCCTCAGTTGTGATCCCCAGCAGTGGACAAACCCAGTTGATGGACCCACAAAGCTGATGGAGGTCACGTAGGGTCCGTGGCTCGTCGTTGATGTCGAGCTGTTTGGGTATGATGCTCCTCTTGCTGATTCGGAGTCCTAGGTCCAGGGGCATGTCTGTTGGATCTTGTTCTGTTGTATCTCAAATCCCGCGGCTTCGATGGCCTTGATGGTCTCACCCAGGGCGAAGTCCAGCTCATTTTGGTCCTTGCAGCACACGAGCAGGTCATCCATGTAGTGTAAGAGAATCATGCCCTCAAAACACTTCCTCAATGGTGACAGGATTTGGGCAACGTAACGCTGACAGAGACTTGGGGAGTTACACATTCCCTGTGGTAGGACCGTCTAATGATATCTTTTCATGTGGGCTTGATGGTTAATAGATGGAACAGAAAACGCAAACTGAGGAGCATCCTAGGGGTGGAGTGGGATGTAGAAGAAGCAGTCTTTGATGTCGATGACTGCTAGCTTCCACTCACAGGGGAGCATTGAGGGCAAAGGCAGGCCAGGCTGCAGAGGCCCCATCTCTTCGATGACTTCATTAATTTTTCGTAAATCATGGAGTAGCCTCCACCTGTCTTTGCCTGGTTTTTAATTACAAAGACTGGAGAGTTCCAAGGGCTGTCAGATGTAACAATGTGACCCTTGGAAAGCTGCTCCTCCACAAGGGCCTCTAGAGCGCACAATTTATCTAGGGGAAGGGGCCACTGACCCACCCACACTGGCGTATCCATGGTCCAGGTCAGAGGTGTGGGGGCACCCTCTTTAGTGGCCCCTACTAAAAATCCCTGCATGGGATTTTCAGCCTGGCTCCCCACTGGGATAAGATGTCTCTGCCCCAGAGGGTTAGCCCTAGTTTCAGCTCGAAAGGCCTGACAGTGGCAAATTGGCCCTCTGGTCCCTCTACTACAATGTTGTTCCTGCTCCTCCTAGAGTTGGTGGCTCCCCCGATCCCAGAGACCGTCCCCTCCGGCAGTGTCAGGCCCCAGTTCCACGGCCAGTGCGCGTGGTCAATTATAGTCACGTCAGCCCCAGTATCTATCATGCCCGCAATGTTGTGTTGCTCCCCTTGGTACCAAAGGGTGCACCGGAGGATCGGTTTGTCTGTTCCCACAACCTCTGACCAGTAAAGATGTAGGTTTTGAGGTTGTGGGTTGAAGTCCTTAGGAAGTAGAAATGCCTGTGCAATGGGTGTTCCAATAAATAAAAAATATGGTGGATCCGTACAGGTGGTGGTCACTGTCAAAGGGTCTTTTGGACCCACAGTCAACACTTCTGGTAATACATAAACCTCTGAGGGGGCGTTGATGGCATCGCCCACCACCAGAACTTGCCGTGGTCCATCTGGAGGCCCATATGTATGCATGACGAGAGTGTGTTGGGCCTCGTCGTCAAAATGGAAGGAGAGTGGGCTTACCAGCTGCCGCCATGTCCCCACCTGGAGTTGCTGGAAGGCCTCGGAGACGCGTAGCTGTTGATCAGCGAACTCCATTGAGATCTTCCTCCGGGGACTCGAGACTCCGAGATGGTAGGGTGAGCGGGGCGAAATGGCTTCGCATTTGGTGTCATGACATGGGGCTGTCCCGCACTCCGCTCGGAGTTTCCCGACGGCTGCTGATGTCTTGGTGGGCGGTGCTGGCAAGCTCTCCCCAGCAAGTCCAATCTGTCCTCAGAGACTCGATAAAAATGACAGTTTTTAATAAAATGTCCAGGCTCCCCACAATGGTAACAACGTTGTTGCTGTGGATGATCCCCCTTTTTGACCTCTTGGACTGCCTCGGCCACCTTCTCCAGTGCCAGAGCGATGGTGTGCTCTGGGCTGGCCAATTATGAACAAGCCTCTAGCATCAAATCAATCGTTGGTTCCGGGACCAGAGGCAAGCCCCTCAGTACCTTTTTACACGTACCATTGCCATTTGCCATAGCTAAATTCTTTAGCAAAGCATGTTGGACCATTGGGTGGTCAATTTGTTTATCGATTGAGGCTTTAAGGCGATCCACGAATTTTGTGAACGTTTCTCCCCGTTGTTGTTTAATGTCCACAAAGTTCATTGAGGGGGTAGCACCATCGGGTTTGCAGCAATGCATGCTGTGACGCATGTTTTATTTGGGCTAGCACTGGCTCTGGGATGTTTTGAGCCTGGTCTGTGGGCTTATCCATATTCCCCTCCACACAACATATCTATAGTAAGGTGGGCCAGATTCTGGTCACATGCATACCTGTCCACCAACCCTCGCAGCTACCGCTTCCATAGTCTTTCCCATATTAGATATTCAGCAGGAGAGAGCAGGCATGACGTTATGTTCTTTAAATCATGCTGAACAAGGGTAAAGGTGAAGAGAGTTGCCTGGCATAAGTTCTTAAAAAATGCTGAGTTCCTGCCATAATCCTTGGCTGCCTTGCACAGCTCCCTGAGCTGTGCATATGGCAGGGGCTGCCAATTGATTCTGGTGGTCCCATCCCCCCTCTGCTTATAAAAAACAGGACAAGCCAGCACTGTCATTCTGTTAGCTAGGTCCAATTGTCCCTCTTTCGTCACCCGTTCCCATACCTTTTCCCAGCGATCTCCCCCCTCGGAGTCAGACTCCGATGTATCACTGGTGTTATTGTAACAAGGATTCCTGGGGGGAACACGGCGCCTGTTACAAGCCGGTGCCGGCTGGTAGGAGTCAGCTAAGGAAGACAAGATGGCTTCGTTCCGGTTGTCGGGATGCAAACATCCGGTCCCGACGGCGTGGGAATCGGCTGGGGGAAAATTCCCACGGGCGGAGCTGGGAGGTGAAGGGGCGGGGTTCGAGCCGGAAAAGGGGCTCACGGTAGTGAGGGGAGGTCCCGACGCTGACGCGCCCCCCGACGCTGACACCGATGCGAGAAGGGAGGGGCCGGAGGCAGGGGCAGAACCCGACGCAGGGGGAGGGACAGAGTCCGATGGACAGGAGAATGATTGGCAGTTCCTGTGGCAACCTTTTAAAACAGCCCGAGGTGGGACGGGGGGAGGAGAACTCGGATTCGGGATCGAGATGGCGGGGCGGCTGCACTGCCTACACCACCCTTATCCGGGGAGCTGCATACAACTGGGGAAGCCGGGTCTGGGACAAGGGCTAAGGAAAGGTCCGAGGCAGGGTGATCAGTCCCGTCTCGGGATGGGATCAGAGGAGACCGGGGAGTGTCGGGGAGTCGGTGGCAACCCCGTGCGTTCGTGCAGACTACACCTTCCGGTTTCCCCTCCTGCAGGACAAAGGGCTGAGGAGCAGCGTTCGGGGAAGGGGGGGGCGGACTTAAACAGGGAACCCAAACCTACAGAACTTTCCCCTTTTCTCCCAATCGCCTAAACTAAAGCATAAAACAATGGAAAAAAATTTAGAAACAGAAAAATCTCCCTTCCCTTGATATTTAAACAAAAGGAATCCCACAGAATCCCAGAATTCAATCGAACGAACCGAGTCCCGAGAGATATTAGGATACTGAACAAAAAGCCATTTAACAAAACATTTTAGTTCCCTCTTATTTAACTTGAAATCAACCTCAACAAGGGCAATTTTAACTTGGAGATAGACCTCCCTTTGAGCTCGGGTAAGCTTTGCTCCCATTCTCAACTCTTCACAGTCGATGTCAGGGACTCGTGCTCAAATCTCTTCCCCCCCCCCAGGGACAGAAAGCGAAACAAAAAAGAAAAAAACAACCCCGTAGGATTCCACAAACTCACCAAACTCTCCAGGGTCAACAGAAATGTCCTGGAAGGGTCTGCTAGTTTCTGCTAGACCTCCGGAAGCCAAGGAGGGTCTCTGGCAGCCCCTCAGGAGATCCCAATAAAACTTGAGACCACCTTTGGGGGAACAGCGGCCAACGATGTTGCAAAATCCGGCGGAGACCGCAGGAGCCAATCCTAAGGTCACCACACCGACTGGCCGAGTTGTCAGTTGTCCAAACGTCCAGTGATCAGTGCCCTCACATTGGGCGCCACTTGGTGCAGACCCCTTGTATGAACGGCCTGGCTGGATGGGGGCAGCGGCAATATTCAGAGATAAAACAACACACTCGCACCAAATTGGAGCATGCACACAATAAGGAAAGCACACACAGCCAGCAGCAAAGAGTGGAGGGATCTTCTGTTTGGGTTCCAGGGACACAGCATGTCACTTGAAGGGTCTGTGAAGCAGAAGACAAAGAACAAAGGGGGGAGAAACCTTAAATACAGGGGACACGGGGTTTACACCAACCAGTGAGGAAAGGGCAAGGGGGTTGTACAACTGGGATGGATGGGCTAGGGAGCCAACAGGGCAACACAGGAGGTGGGATTAAAGATAATGGACCAACAGGACATGAAATTCAAAGGAACCTTCCAGAACATAGCTATCTATGGTAAGAAGGTGCAAGGAGGCTGACGGGCCAACTGGGGTACAGAGATTAACATAGATGTAAAACAGGCCCCGGGGTGTCTTGGGGGGAGAGCCTAGGGTCACCCTGGCTGTGGAGGATGACACAGTCCTAGGGGTGTGTCACCAGTAGATCCTCACAACATTCACAGGCTTCCTGGCCTCCACAGTCACTTATGGTAGAGTATGAGTGTTGTTTTGTGGCAAGAGCAACACCCAACCTGGTCTTGCCCCATCATACTGTCCTGTCAAATTGATCTTTGCCCCATTCCCCATTTTCACCTGGTGTAGTACTCTTTTGACCCATGTAATAGTCCATATTGAAGGAATTCATTGTTAATTTAATTTACCTTATGAGTTAAGAGATGAGTGTGTAGTCTGGGGCCAGATGTTTCCCAAAAGTATTTGTATATTAATCCCAAGAATACCTTATTACCAACTTTGAAAAGAATTTAATGAAGGTTTGAGAGTCTACAGTTCCTGTAATTACTTAAGTCCTTTCTTAAGAATTAATTGCGTATCTCCTGGACAGCTGGTTATTGTCTGCTCCTTTGGCTCTTCCACTGGTCCTTTAACATGGCTTGCATGGGTCCATCCTCCCTCTCTAGTCCAGATTGCAGCTTCTGTATTCAACAGCACCTGAAAGGGACCTTCCCACAGAGGGGTTAAAGGTTGTTCTTTCCAAGTCTTTATTAATACCCATTCTCCCGGTTGGATATTGTGAATTTTAAAGTCCAAGGGGGTAGATTGGGGAATTAATCCTTTAGACTGAACACATTCCAGAGTCTTTGCAATGGTGATGATATACTTTTTGACACTAGCCTCCTCTTCCTCATACGTGGCGAGCTCATGCTTTGCTGTTAAAAAGGGCAACCCAAACATCATTTCGTAAGGGGAGACTCCTAGATCAACTCAGGGTTGAGTTCTAACTCTTAGGAAAGCTAGAGGTAAACATTTTATCCACGACATCTGGGTTTCTACCATTAATTTAGTTAATGCTGTTTTTAATGTGTAATTCATTCTTTCCACGTGCCCTGAGCTCTTGGGGTGCCATGGGGCGTGCAGTTTCCAATTTATTCCTAGGCTTTTTGTCAAATTTTGTACCACCTTTGTGGTAAAGTGTGTTTCCCGGTCCAAATCAATTCTGTTTATTATTCCATATCTGGGTATGATTTGTTCCAATAAGGTTTTGCACACCACATTGGCTGTCGCTCTGGCAGTTGTAATAGCCTCCACCTAGTGGTTCAGGTGATCTACCATCACCAACAAGAATTTGTATCATTGTACCTGAGGAAGTTCAATGAAGTCCACCTGCAGACTCTGGAAAGGCCTCATAACCAGTTCCTGAACTCTAGGGGTAGTTTTTCTCATGTCTTTCTTATTTATTTTCTGACAGATGACACATCCCTCTGTTACTTTTTTTTCAATCCATAAACCCCCAATATACCCATAGCTTCTCAGGAAATGATCACATAAGGCCTGAGTGCCCCAATGGGTTTTCTGATGTAGGTTTTCCAAAATTTTCTGGGCTAGGGGCTTATTTAGAAGTTGCCTCCTGTCTGAAAGTTTCCACTTCCCAAAGTTGTCTTTATTTCCCCCTGTTTTTCTTAGCTCCCTTTTCTCTGCTTCACTAAACTTTGGAATCTCTAGCTCTTCCACCTCTGATGTCACAACCATTAAGATCTTTTCATTCTTAATTTCAGCAGCTTCCCTAGCCTTCCTGTCTGCCCGATTGTTTCCTCTTATTTCCAGGGATGTTCCTCTCTGATGACCTTTCACATGTACCACTGTAATTTCTTCTGGTCCCTTTAAAGCCTCTAATATCTCTAGAATGAGCCGCTCATGAACCAATCCTTTTCCCTTCGTATTCAGTAAACCTCTTTCCTCCCAGATCTTTCCAAATGTGTGTACCACCCCAAAGACATATTTAGAGTCTGAATATATAGTCCCTTTCTTTTGAACTCAATATTCCAATCCCCTTTTTAGAGCATATAGCTTACAACATTGAGCAGACCAGTTAGGTGGCAACCCCCCTCTTTCAATAATCTTCATAGTGTTTCCATTTATTACTGCACATCCTGAGTGTCTTTTCCCTTGTATGCATCAAGATGACCCATCTATGAATACCTTTTCTCCTTCAGGAAGGGGCTGGTCGGTCAGATAATCTCTTATTTTTGTTTGGAAATTTACAATTTCTAAATAATCATGAATCAGATCTTCCTGCGGATCCCCATATAGAAGTTGGGCTGGATTGAGGCTTTTGTTTGTTATTAGAGTTAAATTGTAAGTAGGAACCAGGACTGCTTCATATTTTAGCATTCGGGCATCTGTCAACCATTTACTTGTCTTCTGATTTAGAACATTCCTGACAGCATGTGAGGTGTGTACAATCGGTTTTCCTCCAAAGGTTCATCGGCTACTCTCCTCCACTAATATCGATGTTGCAGCTATGGCTTGGATGCAGGTGGGCCAACCTCGAGTAACTGGGTCTAATAATTTAGATATAAATGCCACTGGCTTCCTTGTTCCACCCCAATCTTGGGTTAAAACCCTATATGCAATTCCACTTTCTACATTCACATAGAACTCAAAGGGTTTGTCTAGGGAGGGTAAACTTAAAACTGGTGCAGTCATTAATCTGGATTTTAATTCACTGAATTTGTTTTCATCTTGTTCTGTCCAAATTGGGGGGTCTTCTTCCATTAACTTATTATAAAGGAATTTCACAGCTTGTGTGTATCGGTCTATCCACAATCTGCAGTATCCAACTAACCCTAACGATTTCCTTATTTCCTGCTTTGTTCTGGGAGGGGCAAGGGAGAGGATTCTATTTACTCTCTCAGGGCTTAACTTTTGGCTTCCATTACCCAGGATGTGCCCCAGATATTTCACCTCCTGCTCCACAAACTGTAATTTCTTTTTGGAAACCCTTAACCCATTCTGACCCAAGAAATTTAATAATTGGATGGTGGTCCCTCTGACTGGTTCTTCAACTTCTCCTGGTACCAACAGGTCATCTACATATTGGAGTACTTGGGTCTCTGGGGAAAGACTGTAATAGCTCTTCCAGAGCTTGCCCAAACAAATTTGGTGACTCAGTGAAACTTTGGGGCAATAAAATCCACCCTAGCTGTTGTTTTCTCCCAGTTTTGGGGTCCTCCCATTCAAAAGCAAAAATATCTTGGCTTTCTTTTGCTAGAGGACAAGCCCAAAAGGCATCCTTGAGATCTATCACACTGAACCACCGATGTTGTGGGGGAAACTTGCTCAAGAGGGTATATGGGTTTGGCACTACTGGATACCAGGTCAGTCCTTTTATTTACCTCCCTTAGGTCTTGGACCAGTCTGTATGTCCCATCTGATTTATTAATTGGTAGTATTGGGGTGTTATGGGGGGACATACAGGGTTCTATGGTTCCATCCTCAAGGAGTTCCCAAATCACTGGTTACAAGTCTTTTCTTCCTTCTATAGAAATGGGGTACTGCCGAACTCAAATGAGACAAATTTCCTGGTCTATATAGATTTTTATTGGAGGAATATTCAATTTTCCTTGATTCCCAGCTCCTGCCCATACCTTCTCATCTATTTCTTGTTCATCCTCTTGTCTTTTGTAATATTCGGGCTACCATCTGCCCCTCCTCTGGGACCACCCCTATTCTCAATTGCATTTGGAAATCCCTCCCCAATAAATTACATTCTGCTTCGGGCACTAAGAAAATCTCTCCATCCCCCACCTTAGAATTTCCCTTTTTAGACAGTTTGTTTGATAACTGGAACAGTAAAATATTCTCCCTTGGCTCCCACAACCCTCATGGTATCAGTACTAATCTTGCATCCCTTCAGTAAATGGCATACACAAGTTCGTTCTGCACCAGTGTCCACGAAAAGCTCAAATTCCTCCTCCTGGGGACCTACTAACAAATTTACCAACGGCTCCTGATGGTACTGATTCCCCAGGAGGTAGAGCCCCTGACACCCCTAATCCTCCAGACTTCCTTCTTGTTCCTCCTAAAACACTTTCAGGTCCCTTCTCATTCGTAAATAGTCCTTTTTGTAGTGTCCCTGCTCTCCACAGTAAAAGCAATTACCTCTTGCTTATCTCTCCAGCTTAGTTTGTGAAACAGTCCTACTCCCTCCTCTTTATTTTTCAGTCTCGTTTGAGCCCCTAGAGGCATTACTTTCCTGCATTGCTGCCACTATTATCTTTGCTTTAGCTCTCATCCTGTCCTCGTCCCTTCTCACATATATTCTCTGGGCTTCTCTCAACAGCTCATCCATTCCCCTTTCTCACTAATCTTCCTCCTTCTCTAGCTTCCTTTTGATATCAGGCCAGGCTCTTGTTACAAACTGAATCTTTAGCAAAATCTGCCCCTCCGGACCGTCGGGGTCCACGCCGGAGTATTGCTGGATATCTCTATGGAGGCTCCCCAGCCATTCTGTTGGTGTTTCATCTTTCCTCTGCTGCCTACCAAGTGCCTTGCTGATATTATTACCTTGGAGTACTGCCTCTCTGATCCCTTTTATGAGCAAATATCTATAATCATTCATACACCTTCGACCAACCTCACTATTAGGGTCCCAATTGGGGGGGTTAAAGGCATTTTATATTCTCCAGGGGGGCCTTGCAGATTCTTCCTCTTCCAGATCCTCGTTCCAGCCACCCAGATCATGTCTTTCTTTGGGGGAAAATAAGATTTTCATGATAGAGTCCATTTCATCCCACATAAAAATGTTCAGCCCTAAAAATTGATCAAGCTCTTCTGGCACTCCCGCTGGGTCATCTAACAAGCCTTTCATCCCCTTCTTAAAGTCTCTCACCTCTGAGGTTGCCAGTGGGGCATTAACAAAACCTATCCCCCCTTGAGCTCCCCCCATCAGTACCTCTCTCAATGGAAACAAGCCAGTCTCCTTTTCTCTCCCACCTTCCTGCCTGAGAGCTAGTTTTCCCCGAGTGTTTGCATAAGGTCCCTCATCCATAAAACTGGGGCCGGATGATCCAGAGGGTTCATCCAAGGAATGGGATGTGTTTGAGGTGGAGGGAATAATTGGGTCAGGGTAATTGGGTAACCCCACTGAAATCTGAGGGGCGGTAGGAGTAGCTGGTATTGTGGGAATAGGGGCCATTGGGAGTACTGGGCCTGCTGGGACAGGGGACCACAGGGGAAGTGACACATTTAAGGGGTCCTGTACTTTCTCCCTTTTCTCTCTGGTTTGTTCTTTCTTATCAGTCTCTGATAGCTTAAACACATTTGCACTGGTAGTCTTAATTGCATCACCAACCCAGCATGCTGCAGACAGGCTCTCTGCATCAAAGGATTCTCCTTTATTAACAAAAGTATTCAAAGTCTGACAGATCCACTTTTCTGAAGACCAATACCTAGGCCAATAAATGTGATCCGATCTTATTCCCTCCTCTGGTCATTTTGATATACAATATTGAATCATTCTTATTTTATTTAACTTTCCAGTAACAGGGTCTTTTTCCCAACTGGCCAGTTTAATTCCTAAAGGATTATCGAGTGGTATATCCATACTTCCTCCCGAGCAAGCAATTTACTTCCCTTCTGTCCCATTCTCTTTAAGCCTGTCTATTTGCTTGCTTGCTTCCAATTCTCTCCTGACATCAAAATAGCACTTCCCACCTTTTCAAACAAAATGGTGCATTGCCTCACAAAACAAAATGGAGTTTCCCGCCTAACCACACAATGGAGTTTGCTGCCTTACACTACAAAATGTGTGTAGGTCTGCAACAACATGTTTGCAAGAACCCTTTCTCACTTTATTTTCTTGCTATTATTATCCTATCTCAAAATTAACCCTCAAAGGTCAGGCCTGGGTTCCAGGTTGGGAGAAGGTTGACTCAAGGTACCACCAAGTTGGGATGGGAACCTGAGAGGATCAGTGTCCTGGTTTAGGGCAAATATTTAGGAGGAAACCTCTGGGGGGGTCTCCTCTAGGAAAAGCCGATTCCAACCACCCCTCCCCCTACAGGTCCGGGAATAATTTCCTTAGAGAAAAGTGGAAAAGACTATTTATTTAACACATAGAATATTCACAAGCATAGAAAATTTGGATAATATGAAAACAAT
>JAHLSL010013729.1:132244-158137 GCA_025920805.1 Petroica traversi
CGAGCCGGGGATTCCCTGGTGTCCCGCGCCCACGCGATGCCAATCAGTCCCAGGAGGAGGAAAAAGGAAAAAATAAACAGCAAAAGAAACAAAGTCTCTCCCTGCAAAAAAGCTGAGAAAGATCCGAGGAAACCCTCCGCTGTGTGCTTTTCCGAGCACCCAGCCAGAGAGTGAGTGAGGGCCCGATATCTCTGTACTGCCGGAATGCTCAAGGCCTTTCATGGGGGTAAAGGTGTAACTCCTGCAGACAAACAGCGCATGGTTTTTTTTCTCCGCTTTCACTCTCTCTGTCTCTCTGGGCCTAACTTAAAGCTGTAGAGCTTAATATCCAGCATAAGCAAGAGGGACGATTGGGGATACAAAAAAAGTCATATGGCCAACCCAGGACAATCAGTCATCTCTACCCACTGTCTAACCCAACCTTGTGTTTCTCCTGATTTCACAAGAGGGTTTCCCAACTGTGGCGAAGGTGATAGAAGTTCTTGGTTGGGTCAGCGCAGAACACTCCCAAGCTTGTAGGTTGCTGCTAGCATGAGTCTGAACCAAAGAAACATTTCCCTAGAAATATCAGGAAATCCCAGACTCCTTCCCCTGTTGGCTTCTGCCACATTTTATCCCCTTTGTTCCCATCAGACTTTCAAGGTTACAAATCCATTGGCAATATTTGGCTTCTGGATACCAGTCTTTAGAAAATATCATCCAACTGAATTAATGGGGGAAAATCAGACATTTATTTTCATGCAAGGTTGACTGATTTTGCTAGGAGCAAGGAGCCATTTGAATGATTGGGTGGACAATGTGTTAAAAATTTAAAAAATAATCTTAAGGCTCTTTAGCCTGCATGACTACTATCTATGATGAGTAATAAGAGCTGCCTAGTTAGACATAGACACAAATTTATGGTCTAGCCTGTCAATCTGCAGATTAAGGAATCCATAAGTACCTACTGACACAATTGGCTGTAATAGCTCCTTAAGAGGTATTATGGTCTATCATGTCAATAGTCCACATATTAAAGACTCTCTAAGTATATGTTGATGTGACTGACTGCCTCAGCTCTTTGGAAGCACTTGTGTTGGTGTGGAGGAGGGGCCCCATGTGCCACCTTGGGTGGTTGTCACAAATGGATTTGGGAGTTAAATAAGTCCTTTCCTACTGTCCAGGCCTCTGGCAGCAGGTAGTAAGCTTATTGAGACGACCAGCGCCTCAAAACCCCCTCCCGTTTGTAAGTTCTTTTAATAATGACTGATTCTATTATAGAACAAATTATTTATTAATAGACGGGAAAACTATTGTCTGTAAGACTTAAAACAAGACTAATACTACACGGATATAAAAACAAAAAATAAAAGCTACTAGTAGAATTTATACAGTGCATGCTAAGGTACCTTTGAGTTATAGCCAGTGAAGAAATAGTATAAGCTTAGGATTCAATGTATCTTACCATCCAATTGTTGGTGCAGCACACATCAAGATCCTTTCTCTCAATCTCCGGAGAAGTAACCACGAGCCTGCATCCAGAAGTCTGGGAGAAGTCTCTTGCACCTCCATAGTGCATGATTGTAGAGGCTTCTACTTCAGTGATAACTCATGTGTCTTTTATAGGGTAAAACGGTGTCTCTCAGTCATCAATATTTTCCTTTATCTCTTCCTACATCTCTTCTCCAGACTAGGATGTTTATTCTTAAGGTCTGAGTCGCCTAGGCGCCAGAGATGACTCCTGCTGAGTCCTTTGACTCCTGGGTTATCTCTGATGTACCCATTATCTCTGGTATGCAGGAAGGGGGGGGGGGTGCCACTGCCACAGTGGTGGCATCCCTGCAGTATGTAAGGGTTTATTTTCTCTGCAAACAACAGGAGCTTAACAAATGACCATCCCATCCTATAAATTAGCTTTTCAGAAACAATCCCAGCCATCAAAAGCTGGGAGGTGACACTGTCTAGCCCTTGCGTGTAGGGAGACATAAAAGGTTTAGGGGAAACATTGCTATGGGTGGTGTCTCTGGGCTGCCACAAACTCTGTTAAAGGCACAAAGATCCTTTTCTGCAGCAGGATAAATCCTTTAATTTGAATTTTTTCCCTTTGTTTTTTTTAAGCATACCTGGAAATCTGTCTTTAAGGATTTTTCTTGGGGTATTTTTTTGTTTGTTCTCCCACCCAAATAACCTGTAAATTATCTGAGAAACTAGAAAGGAAGTAAAATTTCCTTTTTTGTGCCTGTTTTTCCTTGTTTTGATGAGCTGTGTGGTTGCACATCATGCTTGGTGTTTTCCTTGCCTTGGTGTTCGCTTTTGAGTAAGAGTTCAGGGAGGTGTTTTTCCTGAGATCCTGCAAAACCAGCATTTGCCAGTAACATGATGGGCAAAACTGCAACTGGAGTGCCACAAACTGTCCTAAGAGCAGTCCAGAAGAGCATGCAAAAACCCATAAAAAGCTCTGGAGTCTGTATCTCCATCTCTTCCATCTCAACAAGCAGGAGAAGATGGAAGTTATGGCTCTGCCTCAGGCTCACAAATACCGCTTAAGGTCAGGCAAGAGAGATTACCAGACATGAGATGCGCTGAGCTTGGTCTCAGCTTTGGCCCCAGTCAACTGACACATCGTACTGACACCAGTACAGACAACTGTTTTTAAGCACAATGTGCTGATGGATAAAGGAAGAAGGACCATAGGTTCTTCTCTTCATTGGTGGTGCCCACAGCATTAATTTTCCAGCAGAGAGCTGCTTTCTGGGAACATAAGAAGGACATGGACCTGTTGGAGCGAGTCCAGAAGAGGCCATGAAGGTAATCAGAGGTCTGGAGCACCTCTCCTAGGAGGACAGGCTGAGAGAGTTTGGGTTGTTCAGCCTGGAGAATAGAAGGCTCTAGGGAGACTTTAGAGCACCTTCCAGTATCTAAAGGGGCTACAAGAGCTGGAGAGGGACTTTTGACAAGGACATGGAGTGACAGGACAAACGGGAATGGCTTCAAACTGACAGAGGGTGGGTTTACATTAGCTATTCAGAAGAAATTCTTGATTGTGAGGGTGGTGAGGTACTGGCACAGGTTGCCCAGAGAGGTGATAGATGCCCTCTTGCCAGAAGTGTTCAAGTCCAGGTTGGATGGGGCTTTGAGCAACCTGGTCCAGTGGAAGGTGTCCCTGCCCATGGCAGGGGGTTGGAACTAGATGATCTTTATGTTTCCTTCCAACCCCAACCATTCTAGGATTCTATGATCTTGCTGCCCCAGGAGCTCCCATCTGGGTCCTGGCCCTTCTAGGAGAGGTCCATAAGACCAGTCTGCCTTTGGTGCTATGATTTCTTGGTGGACATCTACAGTAATTTATCTGTTGCCTTTACATGTTCATGTTGGATTATTGGTTGTGTGTGCAATGCCACCTTCACAAGTTGCCAAGGTGGGGGTACCACTGTCGCCGGTATCGTGGCCTGGACCAGCTGACCACCAGGGTTGGTCAACAGCTTGTCGGCGGTGTCTGCTAGCATCCCTGAGTATCAGGGTCACTGGAGTCAGGGACCGTCTCCCCCAGCCGCGAGCTGCACCTCCCTAGGATGGCAGCCACGCTGTCCCAAATGCCGGAGTGCTGCAGAGAGAATGTTCTCTTGCCCAGACCCCAATCAGACACGCCGTCACATGATGGTCAGCTGCTGCTTGGGTTCAGGGGCGAAGGACCCCAACCCAGCCGGGCATCAGACTTTTATTCTGAGGGTTACAACCAATCTCGGAATGGCACGTGGGAGGAACCGGGGAGAGACAAAGGGCCAGGGACCAATCGGGAAGGAGGAAGGGAGGAAAGAGGGAGATCTGAAATACCATTATGAACTGAGGGACAGGGGGAGCTCGACCCCTCTCTGGGGCAATCTACTTTCCACTCTACCCCAGGGGGGTTTTATTCTCTAGGTCTCCACAGATTCCTCAGGGGGGAAGAAACTCTCTGGGCTTGAACCACCGCTGCATACCACAAAACCTGAGCATCCTGATCTAGTGGAAGGTGTCCTTGCTCCATGGTAGAGGGGTTGGACTAGATGGCCTTTAAAGGTCCCTTCCAATCCAAACCATTCAATGGTTCTATGAAAATTAAGAGACTTTTGTTAGCAGTTATGGGTAGATGATACCATGGTGAGTGTTGCATCAGGATTGATGTTTGGTGGGAAATCCAGCCCTAGGGATCACAGAGGAATGAAGGGAGAAGAGAGGGTGAGATGGTGAGAAGTTTAAGAAGGGCATGAAAAGATGCTTTGGGTCAAAGGTGTGCTCTTAAAAAAACCTATAAATGTGTATATATATATATATAAATTCATAGTTTGAAGCACTTCTGCAATTAGGTAATTTAATTTGTGTCTAATCCTAATATCATTGAGGAAAGATCCAGTTACAGACATTTAGAAACCTTATCAGGAACACAGCTGTATTCCCATTTTCAGTGACAAGTTTTTATTGCAGATATCAGTGATTATTTAGATAGCTCTTTACTTGGTTGACTGAGAGTAGTCCCAGCAGGTGAGATAGTTCACTGTGTGCTAAACTTGATGTTTTTTCTCAAGGTTGCTGATTACAGGAAAACATTTAGCTATGTCAAACCAAAACAAGCAGAAAAAAGATACCCAGCCTACCTCCCCTCTGCATTCATGAATTTGGCACCAGGACAAGGCTGAGAGCTAAGAACTGGACAGGACCTGTGTTAGATTTTTTCATCATCATCATCATCATCATCATCATTATTATTATTATTAAATTCTGATAAAATGTTTTGGTTTTTCCTGAATGAAAAAGAAAAGAACTTTTTCTTCCAAAACTCCTAATAAAACTGCTGGAGCTTGGAAAGAAAAAGTACAGTTGACATGGTTTCATCATCTTAAAAGTGTTCACGTGTCAAGGAGAAAAGCCATTCCAGAATTTTTCTGCCACTTCCAATTGATGGGAGATGTGAGTCCTCCTGCCACAGCTTGGAGAATCAAGCATGGAGCCATTACTGATAAATTTGGGTGTTTCCATGGTGTGAATCTTCCACACTCACCTTCATCTGGACTTTTTTGGTTTCAGCAGCTTTTAATATTTTTTGTGGTTATTGCTCTGGTGTCTCATCTTCCAGGATTTCTGTATGGATGTAGCAGTTTCTGCAGCATCTCTGCCCAGAGCAGGATAATGCTCCAAGGCCACAGGCACCATTTGCACACTCAACACTAGAGAAATCCTGTCTGTGGCCTTTTATTGAGCATTTTTGGGCAGGATTTGATGTTCGTAAGGGTTGAGGCAGGTGGTGGGAAGCCTCACAACCTCTTGTACTGGTTGGTGTATAGGGAAGTAGCTGGTCAAGTCAGGTCAGCCCCTCAGGAAAATACAGAAGGGTATAAAATATATGAGAAAAAAACTGAATAATGTGATTGTGCTGGGGCATCACTGGTGATAAATATCTGCACCAAATTTCCAAGCAATGTTGCCCCAAAGACTTTGGGGGCATCAAGTTCTTGCCTTGATTTATCCCCTCTGTGCAGAACTGCCCTCTGCTGCAGATGACTGTTTTCTGTTGACCCAACTATGAGTGATCAATACAACTAATTCCCTAAATCCCTGAGAGCAGAGTCACTTTTCTTTCGGTCACTTTCCCTTTTTTTTTTTTTTTTGTCCTCTCAAAATAAGCTTGCACAATATGCTGAGGGGAGCCTGCTAGAGCCCTAAGGGAGCTTTTGTAGGAGCTCAGGGAAAAAAAGAGGGTGTATCACCTCTGGAAAGAGGAGCAGGTAACTCAGGAAGTGTTAGTGTTTAAGGATGTCATTAGGTCATACAGAAGGAAACTTAGAGAGACGAAAACTCAAAACTTAATCTGGCCCCTTCTGTAAAGGATAATAAAAAGTGTTTTTAATAACAAAAGGAGGGCCAAGGAAAACCTCCATTCTTTATTGGACACAGGGGGGAATATAGTTATCAAAGAAGAGGAAAAGGCTGAAGTAATTAACAACCTTGCCTCAATTTTCGACAGTAAGACCAGTTATCCTCAGGACAACTGACCCACTGAACTGGTAGACAGGGATGGGGAGCTTAGTAGACCCCCTGCAATCCAGGAGGAAGCAGTTAGAGACCTGCTGAGCCACTTAGATGCTCACAAGTCTATGGGACAAGATGGGATCCATCCTAGGGTGATGAGGGAGTTGGCCGAAGAGCTCTCCAAGCCACTCTCCATCATTTATCATCAGTCCTGTCTGACTGGGGAGGTCCCAGATGACTGGAAGCTGGCCAGTGTGATGCCCATCCATAAGGAGGGCTGGAAGGAGGATCCAGGAAACTACAGGCCTGTCAGCCTGACCTGAGTGCCTGGCAAGGTTATGAAGCAGATCATCTTGAGTGTGATCACACAGCACATACAGGACAACCAAGGGAGCAGGCCCAGCCAGCATGGATTTAGGAGGGGCAGGTCCTGCTTGACCAGCCTGATCTCCTTTTATGACCAGGTGATCTGCCTGGTGGATTAAGGGAAGGCTGTGGATGTTGTCTACCTGGACTTCAGCAAAGCCATCTCCCATATCATACTCCTGGAAAAGCTGGCAGCCCACGGCTTGGACAGGTGTACTCTTCACTGGGTTAAGAACTGGCTGGATGGCCAGGCCCAGAGAGTGGTGGTGAATGGTGCCAAATCCAGTTGGCAGCCAGTCACTAGCAGTGTCCCCCAAGAGATCAGTGTTGGGCCCAGTAGAGTTTAATATCTTTATTGATGATGTGGATGAGGGGATTGAGTCCACCATCAGCAAATTTGTGGATGACACCAAGTTGGAAAGGTATCTCAGTCTGCTGGAGGGTAAGAAGGCCCTGCAGAGGGACCTGGATAGATGGGCCGAGTCCAACAGCATAAGGTTTAACAAGACCAAGTGCCATGTCCTACACTTCAGACACAGTAGTTCTATGCAACGCTACAGGCTGGGGCCAGAATGGCTGGAAAGGGGCCCAGCAGAAAAGGACCTGGGGGTGCTGGTCGACAGGTGACTGAATATGAGCCTGCATGTGTTCATGTGGTCAAGAAGGCAAATGGAGTCCTGGCTTGTATCAGAGACAGTGTGGCCAGCATGACCTGGGAAGTGATTGTCTCCCTGTATTTGGCACTGGTGATGCCACGCTTTGAATGCTGTCTCCAGTTCTGGTCCCCTCACTACTAAAAAGGCATTGAGGTGCTGGAGTGGGTCCAGAGAAGGGCAACAAGGCTGGTGAAGGGTCTGTAGCACAAGTCCTATGAGGAGCAACTGAGGGAGCTGGGGGTGTGTGGTCTGGAGAAAAGGAGGCTCAGAGGGACCCTTATCATTCTCTACAAGTCCCTGAAAGGAGGTTGTAGCCAGGCGGGCATCAGTCTCTTCTCCCAGGCAACTGGCAACCAGATGAGAGGACATAGCCTCAAGCTGTGCCAGGGGATGTTTAGACTGGATATTATAAATAAATTCTCCACAGTAAGGGTGACATGTATTGGAATGGGCTGCCGAGGGAGGTGGTGGAGTCAGTGTCCATGGAAGTGTTTAAGAGAAGACTGGACATGGCACTTAGTGCCATGGTCTAGTTGACATGGTGGTGTTCAGTTATAGGTTGGACTTGATGATCACAGAGGTCTTTTGCAACCTAATTGATTCTATGATTCTGTGAAAGCATGGAAAATTCTAATAATCTAGTGATAGCAGCAAATGGAGGGATGCTTAATAATGAAATAATAGTGCAGATATTTACAGCATTACACATTATCATTGTTTGCTGAAATATGGGAACACTCCCAGTTTGCTGGGAGTTTTCCAGGCATTTAGAAAGGAATGTGTTTGCTTCAAGGAGCTCATAAAAAACAATGCTTTTAACTCAAATAAGAATCCCAAAGCATTGGGTAATGTGGCTGCGAATTTCCTGGGATCTGGGTTTTTTGTGAGTTGGCAGCAGACAGAGATAGGAGTTGGATAGTGGGTCACTGCCATGACTCCAGGTTGCACAGGATGAACACAGTGGGGTGTTTTGGGGCAAAATCCATCTATTTGCTTCATTTGCCCAGATCCATGCTCATTTCCACCAAAAAAGCCTTTTGGGGGAAAAAAGTCCATCACTATAGGAAGCATCTGCATAATTTTTTTTCCTCCTCTCCTGCCTCTGCTGCCTAAATGATGCTACTGGCTTTTCCACCTCTTTTCTTAGTCGATGCCAGAATCAGGGAGGTGGGTGGGAGCAGGGAGGCTCTGCTGGCATCCCAACAACCATGAAAAGCAGCTTTGGTGGCAGCTGGCAGGGAGGCCTGAGCCTACTTGTCCAAGCTCAACCCTTATATTCTTATGTCTTTTTGACTAGACATCCAGTCAACTGCCGAAGTCCACAAATGGAAGAGGCTCTGGCATATTTATACTGTGTGCTGGTATCGTCTTCTAAAAAAAATATCCCGGATTACCTAAGACTCATCCTTGAGGTCTGGTCACCCCATATCATTGAAAAACCTAGTGGGATTCATTCACTAACTTCCAGCCCTCCATAAAGGACTGTTCATTCATTGCCAAGGCAGTTGTGGTTTTTTTGTGGTTTGGGATTTTGTTTGGTTTTTTAATGTTCTGGCAATTAAATAACTCTTTGCAAGCAGCAATGAGCAACTTGTTACGTGGTCTTCACTAATGCAAGCAAAAATATCAAGTGAAAAAAGCTTCCCCCCTCCCTTCTCCACCCCCCGCTGCCTCCTGAAATGGATGCTTTTATGTCCAAATAAATAAAAACCTATATGAATTTCAGTATGTTCAACGTGTTGCTCCAAAATTCCCTCAACTGTTGTAAAACAAAACCCCAGAAGCTCTGAGCATCGCTGGAAGGCAGTTGGTGGGAGGGAAGCGATGGGTGGTCAAGATGAGGATGGATACATGAGCATTCTCCCCCTGTATCCAGGAGTATTCCCCCCATGGACTGAGGGGCATCCCCTGAAATTCCTCTATCTCTTGAGCATTTCCCTCCTTAATGGGTGGAGGAAACACTATCCTGGGGATGTTTCTTGACCAACTGGGAGCACACCATTTGGGTTAGGGGAGAGGTAGCTCAAACCACCCGTCTTATCCCCCTTCGTTCCCTTGTGTGGTGCCAGGCTTCAGCAGGATGTAAAATTATTGGCAACAAAGTCTTGGGAGGCACTGAAAAGGGGAGGTGGAAGGACAAACTGGGGTGCACCTTGATGAATGCTGTCCCAGGGACCACCCCTCCACTGCCGGAACTCTCATCCCCGCTTTCACCAGGGAGTGAGGGTCCCTATTTTGGGGCATACACAGCCAGGCCCATTTTTAGTAGCTGCCTCCAGCAACTGGACAAGTATTTTCCTCACTGAGATAGAAATGATGAAATTAAAAGTGTGTGGCTGGGTTTTGTTTCTTTTCCTCTTAAAAGCACAATGCAGGGCTTAAAGCACAACTCAAAGACACAAGAAAAATGCTTTCACTGGGGAAATGGGCTTATTAATAACAAAAAATAAAGAAAACAGGGCAGCCAACGTGTCGCTGCCATTGCCTATGCTGAGCAGAGGGGTTTGGGGATCCACAGAAAGAGCTTTGCGATGCTGGGTCACCCACTATTCCCATTCCCATATCTGCTCCCATGCTGCAGGGGATTATTTTGGTAGCACTCACATACCAAGCTTGATTTTTTTAAAAATGCAATTACAGAGGTGAATAGTTCCCAGGTCTTAACATGACTACCAAGGCTGGAAGGAATTACCTGCTGATCAGTGCCAGGCTCCTAGGGATCCTCCATGAGGAAAAGGGGCCTTTTCACATTTCTCAGCCCCCCTCCACTTTACTTTTTCCTGCTACATTGTATCCCTGCTGCTTGCACAGGACAGCTATGAGCAAGGAAGGAAAAAAAAAAAGGCTACATGAGTGAAATTCGGGGCGGAGGGGGGTCGGGGTCAGGCCATTTTTGTTAACAAGTGTGAGATTTTTGGCCCCCACCATCTCTCAGTGCTTCCCACAAGTTGGGATGTCATCCAATGTCTCCATCCTCTCCATCACCCAAGCTCTGCCTACAGGCAGGGAAGAGCCCTGTGAACTAGAGTAGGTAAGTCCTTGCCCACTCTGGTCCTATGGGGTGGCCTTCAATGTGGTTTTCTTAGCAGCATCTCATTTTTTCTTAGCATCTGTGTCCAGTAGATATTTATCTAAATGGATCCATTGTCTGGTGAGTGAAAATAAGGACATTTAGGGTGCTTGGTCTTGGTAAATGCAGCTGGCTAGAGCATCTCATCGCTCCTATTGCCACTGAAGGTGGTCCTAGTAATGGTTTGAGTGAGGATGACTGCACAGTGGATGCTGCTGGTGGGTCTCAAGTCATTTTTTAAGGTGGACCTGGTGATTTAGGACCCATAATTCTAACTAGAATTAGGCGCTGAAATAGCAGAGGAATTCCCCAAATCTGGGTCAGCTTAAATGGTCCTAATAACATTGCTTTTGGAAATGGTGGATGTGCCATGGGCATTGGTGTGTGCGTGGAGAGCGTCAAGAACACACTGGTAGGCAATGACCTGCCAGCATTGTGTCACTTTTGGGTCATATTACCTCCTTTGGTGCTAAATTTCTCTTTTTCTTCCTTTTTTCCTACCATTCTGTAGATTCCAAAGTTCTTCAGGAGCCAGGGGATCGGTCACATTGGTGTGTGGTGGCATACTGGGAAGAGAAGACACGTGTGGGTCGGCTGTACTCTGTCCAAGAGCCCTCCCTGGATATCTTCTATGATCTACCTCAGGGGAATGGTTTCTGCCTTGGACAGCTCAACTCAGACAACAAAAGCCGACTGGTGCAGAAGGTCCGCAGTAAGATCGGCTATGGCATCCAGCTCACCAGGGAAATGGACGGAGTGTGGGTGTACAACCGCAGCAGTTACCCCATCTTCATCAAGTCAGCCACACTGGACAACCCCGACTCCAGGATGTTGCTGGTTCACAAAGTGTTTCCAGGTTTTTCCATCAAGGCTTTTGACTATGAGAAGGCATACAGTTTGCAGAGACCCAATGACCATGAGTTCATGCAGCAGCCATGGACAGGATTTACTGTTCAGATCAGCTTTGTGAAAGGTTGGGGCCAATGCTACACTAGACAGTTCATCAGCAGTTGCCCATGCTGGTTAGAGGTTATTTTTAATAACCGATGACTCAAGACAGAGTGGACTCATGGCATTCATATTACTTTGCTGCTAATATTTCCTTCAGAGTGCTTGTTTTTTATGCAAACCTTTTGGGTTTTTTTTTTTTTAAATTTAGTTTGTATGTCCCCTCCCCCTTTGTTTTGAGAAAAACCTTTGGAAATATTTTTTTTTGGTGCTTTGGGGTAGTTTGATAAATCTATTTTTTAGAAATGTAAATGACAAATAACTCAGAAGGATGAGAAAAGGGCACGGGAGGAGGTGGATAGATGTTTGGATCACATATGATAAATATTTCATGCCTCTGAAAGGATTATCCTATGTGATCAGTGGATTCAGAAGCCATTTGCTATATGTTACAGTTCCTTCTCTTGGATAAAACAACAAGATACCTGTATTTTTTATGCACCGCCTTCCTATCCCTGGTGATGGTGACACTGAGACCCCTTCCCCAGCAGTGCTAAGCCCACATTGCTGAAAAAGGATGGTGCAAAATCTTCCCAACCAGGTCTTTACTCATCCTTTTTAATTTTTATTTTTTCTTGTTGCTGAGTTGATGTCTTGTCACTGTGTTCATTCTTCCACTGCTTTTATTGTTTTTTTATGGTCATTAATTGATGCAAGGGGAGAAAATAACAGCAGAGAAACCTCTTGCATGGACCATGCTTTATAATTTGATCTAAGATGTAAAGCAACAGAAGCCTAAGCCTAAAAAAAAACCAACAAAGCAAAACCAACAAAACAAATTAAAAACAAATGTAAAAACAAAGGAAAAAGTGTTCACAGTATTCGGTCTGTTGTAACTTCTTAGATCAGGTTATCCCAGTACCATCCAATTTGAAAATGCAGTTGTGCTTTAATTTCTTCTTGAATTCATACACAAATATGATACTTTTACACTGTTCTTAGCTCGATGAGCATGTTTAGACCTTAATATAAGCTGTTTTTCTAAATATAAAGGTTTAAATTAACAAGACAGCATTCTCATTGGAACTTTAGCACTGTAGTGCTTTGGAAATACAAACAAAAAAAGGACTCCTTAAACTCCCCTGAGATTTATTAAAGAAAAAAATGCATTTTATGTTATATATAAATATACGATTACTTGTAAATATAAAGGTGTTTTATAAGCACCATTATTTATGTATTGTGCAATGTGTATAAATGAGAAAAAAATTAAAAATATGCACTTTGTTTTAATATAAATGCAAATAACAAATGCCAAATTTAAAAAAAAATAACATGAGATTGCTGTTTTTTTTCTATGGGTGTTATCATCCAGATGAATGTTTTTTCTAAAGGAGTTTATGTTCCATTAAAAAATAAAAATGTACACTTGATCCTAGGCTGTGCCAAGTGGCTTTTTTAGTGGCAGGGATGAGGCAGGCAGGAGAGATGCTGCTCTAAGTGGGTACCACATGGGGTTGGTAGTGGGGGCACCCACCCCTGTGTGGAACTGTTCTGGTGTGGGTAGCACCCAGATAGAGTCATCCTGACCTTTGGTCTTCATTGGGCTGGTGTGGTGCATGTGGTTTTGGGGTCCTTGGCATGGTTACATCCCATGAGCCCAAGTCTGGAGGGGATGGCTGCCCAAAATCTGCTGGGGTTATTTTTGTTATTACTCCTGTTTCTCATAATTTCAACTTGAAAGAACACCCATGCTGTGGACTCAGCTCCCATTTGGCCTTGTCCCAGTCCCTGAAGTACTGAGAGACGCCAAGTTTTTGCTCTCTGCTGGAACATGGGTGATCCATGCCACCAGGAGAGAAAGAAAATCTGAGAAGAGGAGAAAGCCAGTCCTCTAGGTTTTCCTCAAGTATTTCCTGCCCCCTTCATTTCCCATGCTGCTGGAAATAAAGGTTGTTTTTCCTTTTGCCCCCCTTGGCCTGCCTTCAGGCGTTCACTGCTCTATATCCTGCTTGCGCATGGCCTCTGTCAGGGTGAAGGTCCTTACAGCTGTTGTGGAGAGGGATCTTGAGTGGAAACCACCAGAGTCCTGGAGACTGATGGATTCTGAGAAGTAGAAGGTCCAGATGGGCTTGTAAGCTCCCTCCCTGCCAAAGCACCTGGACCCCAGGAATGAGACTTCACCCTCTGCTGTCCTTCATGTGTTAGATGGACATAGCAGTAGATCAGGCTTTGTAAGCATCTGGACCAGGTTTGCTCAATGCTGTGCCTTGCTGTTCAGTGGAGATGTGCTCAACCCAGAGGATTTTACCAAGATGCAGTGTTTGGTTTACTCTGAATGGACTGTACCTTCAGCTGGGTTCAGGTCACTGAGCTCATGAACCAGCTTCAAAATGTTTTTTTGTCATGTGTGAGGCTTGCATGGGAGTTTCAATTTCTAGGCTCTTTCCCTGTCCTTCAGGTGGGAGTCAGCATCAGACTGAGGGCATGATGGATGTGCCCACCCTGTCTTGCAATATCAATATGCACTAAGAGACACCGGGAAGGGCAGATGTTGGGACAATGTCATCTACATTACAATGTGGCTCATTTATTTTCCGTTCTGTGCCAGTAGACTCGAAATATCCAGTAATTACATCGTGCCTGTGTGGTCCAGCAGTCAAGCTAGCATTGATGGCTTGCATCAGGGGCTCAAGTCTACCCGTGTCCTCCACACTCACCCAGGCAAAACACCATCAAAGGTTCTACAGATGAAGGATGAAGCAGACAACTTCATTGCAAAACTGACTGTCAACTCCTGAGTTTTTGTAGTGCTTATCTGCAGGACCAGGGCTGTGCAAGCAGTAGGGACCTGGGGTTAGAAAGATTACTCCAAGTCTAGAAGCCACCAGATCAATGACCACACTAGAGTTACAGTCATCTGGCTGAGAATCATAGAAATCACAGAATGGTTTGGGTTGAAAGGGACATTAAAAACTGTCTAGTTCCAAACACCCTGCCATGGGCAGGGACACCTTCCATTAGACCAGGTTGTTCTTTTCAAAGCCCTATCCATTCTGGCCTTGAACACTTCCAGGGATAGGGCATCCACAACTGGATGTCTTTTACTCTGGAGTAACCAAAAGATAGGGAATATTTGACTCACTCGTACTTCTCCCACCTCCAAGCTGTTACGCTGGCAACTAGACATGGGTCTTAACCCCGAAGAGATGAGATTATAGTTTTCTCCCTGATGTATGACACCAAAGTAGTAACAAGCCATGTGGAAACACCAGAGAACTGTGTTTCAGAGATGTTTTGGAGATGTTTTCACCTTGTTCCATGAGGTACGTACCATATCCTGGTGGTTAAAGCCCTGAAACCAAATTGTAGCACAGACGACTATTCTTTGAATTGAGATCTGGGTTCTTGTCCCTGCTTATTGTTCCATGAGATGTGACCAAATCATTTAACCTTGCTGTTTCTCAGGATTTCCACTTGTGAGATACAGAGGCTACAAATTGTTGCTCCTCCTGAGAGCTGAAAGCAGATGGGAATACTGTACCCCTGAATGAACCCTTTTAACAGCAGCTTTTCAATATACATAGGGCCACAAAAAATGGTCAGAGGGCTAGAGCACCTCTCCTATGAAGACAGGCTGAAAGAGTTGGGTTTGTTCAGCCTGGAGGAGGTTCCAGGGAGACCTCATTGCGGGGTGGAGGGAGATGGGGGGGGGGGGGTTGAGCAAGTGGCTGCATGGTATTTCCTCTCCATATGGGCTTAAAACCATGAGACCTTTCAATACTTAAAGGGAGCTTAGGAGAAAGACGAGGACAGAGTTTTTAGCAGGGCCTATAGTGTCAGGACAAGGGGTAATAGTTTTAAACTGAGAGAGGAGAGATTCAGACTGGATATAAGGAAGAGATTTTTATGATGAGGATAGTGAAGCACTAGCACTGGTTGCCCAGAGAGGTAGTAGATGCCCCATCCCTGGAAATATTCAAGGCCAGGTTGCTCTGAGCAACCTGATCTAGTTGAAGATTTTCCTGCCCATGGCAGGGGGGTTGGACTAGATGGCCTTTAAAAGTCCTTTCCAACCCAACTCATTCTATGGTTCTATGATAATGCAAAGAAGAAAAATTATCCAGGAAAGACAAGAGGCTGGCTGTTGAAGTGTCCCCATGATGGGCACAGTGCTAGTGGTCTGTTGTATCACTTGCAATGTGTAGTGAGGGTCTGGGATATCCTTTGCACACACCATTTTACACTTTGTCCCACATGACTATCCGTGGCCATGGCTGGAGACACATTGATCTGGATGGACCTTCAGCTGGACATGGCTTCCCAGATCAAATGTTACAGTGATAGTCTGGAGGATGAGCTGAAACACTATTTTATGGGATCTTTGCTTGCATTCATCTGTCGAAATAAAAGATGAGGCAATGCTGTTCGCAGTAAGAAAGCTGAAAAATAGTCAGCAAAACTATGGCTTTCCAATACTACAGCAGCTTTAGCTAAAATGTTCCAGCCTTCACCTCCTGATGAACTAATTTCAGACCTCATTCAATGCCAAAAAAAAAAAAAAAAAAAAAAGAAAAATAAAAAGAAAAATAACATGACAGAAGGATGCTGAGCCCCATCCACCCAGAGCTTGTTCAGCTCTAGGGCTGGTACATACAGGGTGGGAAGCAGTCGGAAAGTAAAAATAGAGATTGGAGGTTAAGCAATGAAGAATTTCCTCTTGGCTAGGGATTTGCTGATGCTGTAAATCCATCTTTAGGGCTCAGAAAAGCTGCAGCTGTTAGAAATGTTATTATGTTTAAAATTTACAAAGTTACTAAACTGTTTAATGAACTATCCATGTCTTTGCATCCTAAATCCTTCATCCCCAAACCTTCACCCCCAAACCCCTCATGTTAGAAATGTTGTTATATTAAAAGTTCTTAAAGTTACTGATCTATTTAATATATGAATTGTTAATGAATTATTAAGAAGAGTTTGTTAATAATCAGTTAATAATGTTGCAAACTGTTAGTCATTAAAAATATGTAAGAGTTGTTATTGTTTGTAAAGGGGAAGGGGGGGGCGTAGTTTTAAAAGAAACAGAGAAGCGTGGCAGCACAAAGAGGACTCTAGAAAGGGATTGCATCACCAGGCGAAGGGACAAACCTCCAATCACACGACGCTGTGAGTGGAAAGATCTAGAAACAATTACATCACCAGGCAGAGAGTGAACCACCAATCAAGAGACACCGTGGGCAGTACTAAGAGGCAGCGTCCTCCAATCAGCAATACCGAAAAGGATCTATAATGCACTGTGCAGCCACCCCCCCACCCCCCCCCCAGGGTCTTTTCTCTGTCTTTACAATGGACTGTTAGAGGGACCCAATTCCGCCCTGGAATTGTTTCTTTTTTAGTTTATCCTTGGAGATTTTAATTACTTTCTTGCCTCACCCCTGTTAATAAAACTTAAAATTTAATTGGCTACTTTAATTTGTAACAATTTGGTGAATTGGCCAGGAAAGCGCAACACCTAGACACTCCCAGATTCATCTGGGGGTGGCTAGGGGAAGCCACTTCAGAACTAAAATCTCTAAAACCTCATCAACAAGGGAACTAAATTTCCAAGGAGGAGGACTGGAGTCTGGTCCTCAGAAGGCGAAGGGACCTAGATAGGACAGCTCCTGACTTCTCAATACAGACTGCCCACTTCTCGAGGTAAGGGGGTGGAAGGAGGGTTGGAATCTGGCCCTCGGAAAACTTGGAGAATTCCCCAAATTCGGATTGCCCATCCCCGAAGGTAAAGGGGGATGAAAGACTACCTGGCAGGGACCCCTCAGGGAGGGATAGGTCAGGAGTGCTAGTGAGTGGGTGAGCGGAAACCCAGCAGAGACCTCTCAGGGAGGGATAGGTCGGGGGAGTGAGTGGAGGTCAGTAGTGTGAGTGGAAACCTGGCAGAGAACCCTCAGGGAGGGATAGGTCGGGAGTGCGAGTGGAAACCCAGCAGGGAATTGAGAGAAATCTCAGTAACTTAAGAGGCTCAGACATTAGCTGGTTGAGACAGTCTGAAGTACAAATTTCCCAGTGGACAGTGGGACGTTTCCCTCCTCTCTTCCTTAGGAATGGTTTTCTCTGGAAATTAGGGATATCTGAAATTAGTCTGTTCTAGTTAACTGTACTCTTGCATTGGACCACGGCTCCAGCATCATCAGTGCTAAATCATCTAATGATATACTGCAACTCAGTAAATTACAGCAGAGTTGGACCTTTTTTCCCCAACATTGCCAAGCGGTAATTGAAGAGTGCAATAAAGAAGGGTCAAACTATGTAATTTTTGCAGCTAAATCATATGTGAAACATGCTCAAAGTGTCAACTGCTGATAAAAGTTCCCTGCAAGGGAAGGAGGTAAAACTGCCATCCTGAGATCATGGTTTTCCACACAGGAAAATAATTTGCAAGTATATTTCCACTGGTATCATGGTGCAGAGCCATGATCCGAGTCTCACTCAGGTGATGCTCAGCATCTGATTCATTCCCCATCCTCCCCAAGGCATCTGTGGGCTCTTGTCTTGCAGGTTGTCTGCAAGCCTATGAGGTGAATGAAACCTGCCCATGTAGCCCTGAGGACAATGTGGTGGTTATGGGTTGGCGGCTCCAGATAATTCAAAGAGGGAGTCCTTGGAACAGTATTTGCTTTATGCTGGTTATACTTTGCTCTCACTGTTTACTGGTGTAAAGTTTTTCTAGTGGAGCTCAACTCAGGTAGCAAATGGTAACTTGTTTGGGTCTACATATATAGATGCATGTCCTGGTCTGCAAGGACTTCTGGAGGCAAAGTGGCAAAGAACTGGCTTCAGATAAATGAATAAAAATCGCCCATACATGGAAACAGCATTTGCTTTGTGTTGTCTACATGTGTTTAAAAATACAACCTGGTTTACTGGGCACATAGTTTGGATACAAGATGTCAAGGTGGGGACAGATCTCTGGTGCTTTAAAGGAGGAGATGAATGTGGGCTGGGACAACTGACTGGGAGAAATGTTCACAGCAAGAGATGGATGGAGCTTCTCCTGTCCCATTTACTTGTACAGTAGCATGGACTCACATGAGGTCCTGAATCTTTTTGGGCCAGGCATTATAAAGAGAAAGACCTTGCCCCAAGCAGCCTATGCACAAGTGGCAATGAGAGGTGATGTGCTGGGGATGACAGCAAGGCCAGGATTTGACCTGAACCCCCAGCCCATGGTTGGTGCAGCCTATCCCCTGTGACCCCACTGTGTCACCAGGCTTTGACAGGAGGATGTCCCTACCCAGCCTTGCACAGCAAAGCCAGAGGGACATCCCCGAGCATTGCAGTGAGTCATTGCACACATTTTTGTGTGTCTTAAAGATGAAATGAAACAAAAACTGAAACATTTGAGAGCCTTGTGTAGCTCTTATGGTTAACAGAGAAGTTGCTGCTGTGTCACAATAACCAGACAAGGTCCCTGTCATCAGCTTTAGTGGAAAAGCCCAGGACATTTCCTCTTTGTCATGCTACTGGACCAGCATCATAAACTGCCAAATTGCTCCTGGTCATGAATTGGACCATCCTCTTGGCTTTTTTTAAACACTCTCTCTCTGAAAGCCAAGAGGCTCCAATGCTTACATGCCCATCTGGCTGTCAGCTGTGAACCAAATAACTCCTGAACCTTGTGACAATGTCAATCAAGTGTGATGGAAATCTGAGGGTAAATTCAGTTCCTACTTTCAGAAATTAAAAAGGCTGAGTGGAGGGAGAAAACACGAAGTAGCAGTTGTCCTGCAGCAGAAGCAGGTTGAGCTGTGCCGTGACTAATCCTCCTTGTTTCCTTCCATATCTATCATCTGAAGCAACAACTTTCTGCCCCTCTGTGCTTTTGCTTTTAGTGGTTGTATCTCAGGATCTGTCCCAGAATCCTAAAACCTGGACTTTAAGCTTGGCTTTTGATATCTGGCCCATCTCTCCCTTGCATCTTTCAGTTACTCAGTGGTTCATGGTAGCCTTTCTCTGACAGTTCCTCCCACTGCTGCAGCCTTTTGGATGCATCCCTGAGCTTGTCACATCACAGAAACACTCTGAACGACTACAGATAAACTGCTTCTGCCTCAGCTTTTCCTTCATCCTAGTTTGGCAATATCTGGGATTACTTTCCTCCATCAGCAGAAGCTGTTTATCTTGGAGGCTGGTGCTGGCTTCTCTCCAGTCTATTTGTACATCTGTTGCCCAACTAAAAGCTGGACATGAAAGCTGCATGCCTTCCTGAGGGAGAATGCACCATGGGAAGGTAGTTGCAGCAGGCACATTAGTGCCGTCACTGCCACCGCCATTGCCTGTGTTTGTAGAACCTCCATGCTAGGAGACATCAAAGAGGGTATGGCACCCTCAGCTCCCAGGCAGCAAGGAGGTGAAATGACCTTCCAGTTAAGGAGTGCCTCAGAGTTTGCTAAAAAAAACCCCCCAGCTTATTTATCTGTGATTGAAACTCTAATTATGCCATGGCTCTGAACATCCCCATTGACAAATTTGGGCATGGGGAGAGCCTGAACCATTGAGGCTGACATGCTGTGCACAGCCCAGCCTGGCTGACTCTCCTTCACTTGCTGTCAGGGTCATTTGGGCTGGCAAACCCCCCACCATGATCTATGGTGTTCTCTCCAGTGGGGCCAAAATATATGCCAGGGTCCTGGGGGTGGAGGGCAAAGCTGTTCATAGGAGGTGTGATGGACTTGAATGGTGTGGTCACTGTTCCCCTGCACTGCTGCTGTAGTCTTATGGTTGCCCCCAGCCTTGCACCTCAAACCTGGGTGCCCATCTTTCACCACCATGCCTTCACCGTGCCTTCACCAAGGCTGGCTTCCTCCATTTCATGCCTGAATGGGAATCCCTTTGCAAATGTGGGGCTCAACTGCTTCTGCAAGGTGCTTAATGCAGACAGCAACCCCTCAACACACCCGACACCTCGGCTGGGGAGTTCCTGAGTCCCAAAAGGGGACTGTTTATGGTGCTGCTGGTCTCCTTGCCTTCCTAAATACCACCTCTGGTGGTAGTGCTGCCCCTGCACCATGCGCGGCCTCAGCAGCCAGCACACACAGAACATCTCCCTACCTGGGGATGCTCAGCCCTTCCTCCAGCCAGGGTCGTTTGACCTAGTGTCTTGGGGTGATTTTAAGATGATACTTTATTCCCTAATCGTCTGCTGTATGCCCAGAAATGGCTGCTGTAGCTTTAATATGATCCAGGGGGCGGGGCCGAAGCCTGGGAACCTCGGCGCGAGTTTTGTTCAAATTCTCTCTCCAGCGTGCTTCGGTGGCAGTGTGGATTGTTACTTCGTTCCGTTTCTTGTATTAGTTTTTTGCTTGCTTAGGCAAGAAGCTTCTTTTTTTCTTTCCCCACCTTTTTTCCCCTGGACTCCAGCAGAGATGCTCCAGTTGTTTCTTTTTGGTTTTTTTTTTTTCCCCCCTTGAACTGTTTCGGCTTGGTTTTTTTTCCTGGTCCGGGGAGCCTGCGGGGGCGGCCCCAGCTGCTCCGAAGCCCAGGAAAGACCGAGCCAGCAAAAGAAAGGACACTAAAATCCACCAGTTTCGCCTGCTGTGAGGAGCAGACCAACGCTAGAAGCCAAACAGGTTCCTACTTTTTGCCTGAGCTGCTGCATGGATTCTTTTCTTCCCTTCCTTGAGACAAAGGGAACAGCCGCCATCTTTGCCTCCTGGCCACGTGGCGGGGTGGGGGGTGGGATGTAAAGTTCAAATTTTCTTTTCTGTGCCTTGTGGGTATCTTACTTTGTTAATAAACAGTTTTACTTTTTTTTTCCACTTTCTTCCACCGGTACTCATTTCTCATTGGCAAAAAAGAGATTACCGAAGCCCTTCTCTTTAGAGGAAACACTCTTCCAGAGCGTTTTCTCCTAAAATTTGTCTCTAAACTGAGACACCCAGTAATCCCCCTAAACCACATTTCTGAGCTTTTCTCTCCCTAGGAGCTTCCACCTCTTCAGGTGCCGCTCATCCCTCAGGAAGCCAACCCTGCTTTCTCAGCCCAAGACTTGGCTCCGCTCTGAAAACGCTGGTTTCAGCTTTCATTGCTCTCAGATGTTTTTTAGACCTTATTAAACAACTTTGCAAATGCTGATGTTAATTGAAAACCCTGTTAAAAACGAGGTCCTTTTCTGTTAAAGTTAAAAGGTTTTTAATAAAAAATCAACAAGAAAAGACAAAGACAAGGCAAAGGAATTACAGCGTCCCCGGACGCTGGGTGCACTTGGCACAGAGCCAGAACACCCCTCTCCTAGAGACTTTCTTTAAATACTTTTTTTACTTTTACAACTTGTTGTATAATTCAAATGAAGTTCTTTTGAAGAATTCAGTTAGTCCTTTATCAATTCCCGGCAGAGGAGTCTCTTATCCAGGAATATCTTGATAGGAGTAAATCGCCTTGCTTGAGGGGTGGTTTGTGAGTGATATTTAACATATCAATGTTAGTTATTTCTCAACTATTAAGCAAAACTAGAATGGCTACATTTCTACACAAACACTGCTTCTACAAGGATCAATATTATATACATAGTATTCATTATTTGCGAAAAACCAACACTATAATATGCATTTATAACACCTCCTAACCCCTCCCTACCCACCCTAATCTTGTAACGCTTTCTTAAAATCTCATTCATTTTTGAGACCTTTTCAAGGGGAGGCTCTCCAGACACAGCATATTCGTAATGTTTCTCCATGCCACATCCCTCTGTAAAAAGCTCTGAGATGTAAAACACTGGCGGGTTTTTCTTCATCACCATCTTCCTATCATTTTGTCTGTTCTTGGAGCTTGAGGAACATCAAAATGATTTATCGTGCTTACACTGGTCTTTATCTGTCAGCAACACGAGGGCCCATGCTATCAACAAATATACATCTTGTTGAAACAAGTCTTTGTCTCAGGTTTGGTAATGAGCATGTCTCTAAAATATGACGTTTTATGAACTGAGCTCCTATCTGTTCAGCAGCATTGGACCTGAAATATCTGGAATAATGTCACTAAATTCCTGGGCTTTGCTGGTGTCACTCTCACTAGGTTTTTTGACCCCGTGTGTTCTTCGGAAATTTGTTAACCTTGCTGGAGGAGAAGACATCTTCCCTGCAGACAAGGGAGAAAAATGCTAAAGTGCGACATTTCCTTAAATTTCAAAGTGCAATCCAATCAAGGAAGCAAAATAAACTGAATAATAGAAAATGGAGCTGGAAGAGAGCCCAGAAAATCAGCTAATCTACCACTGAGCCCAAGGGCAATTCAGCCCTCCTTAAACCACCTGTGATCAGTGTTTTTCCAACCTGTTCTTAAAAATCTTAAACACAGCTCTACTATTTTTTTTTTCAGGCAATTTTTTTTCCAAGCCTTAATTATCCCTCTGTCACTCAGCCTGCATCTTTCTTCCTGCAGGTTGACCCATGACTTCTCTATGACTATGAAGAGTTTGTTTCCTTTCAGTAGCCGTATTTTATGATTTACTATGTCCCCTTATCGACTTTTCTTCTCTAGACTAAACAACTCCAGGTCCTTCAAGCTTACTTTTTGGGATATCTTTTGATTTTCTAAGCACTTTACGCATCATCCTCCAGACTCCCTCTACTACTTGTTCATCACCTTTATTACTAAATTATCCAGCATCTATTGACCATCACTTATTCAGGAAAATGCTACTTATTATATCTTTATTTTTTCATTATTATAGAATATAATAGCTGTTGTCCAACCATCTGCCAGCTCTTTATGGCTTTGTAGAGGTGAGGGATGGATGTGTTAAGAGTAGTTATTCACAGCACCAAATTGCAATAGGACCATAGGGAGCTTGGGTTTAATAAGAACCAGCTCAGCGGTTCCCAGACTTCCCAACTATTGCTAAGACATGCTTGAGGACACCATTCCCCAAGAGGTGTGACATGAAGCAAAAATTTGTGGTTGCTCTCAGGTCTTCATGGTTTTGGGAAGTCTCTGGACTGGTCCAGTTCTAACTTGCAGGGTCCTGTAGAAAATCAGGGTGAAGTCTTCAGATATGTGCTGGGTGGGGAGAAGCACAGCAGCCTGGACAGGTGTTAACTGAAAACAGGGACAAAACTGCCATGTTTTATCCATTTTGAAATGATGCTTTTCTCCACAAAGATATTTTGATGAGAAAATATATTTTGGGTTTTTACTGGAATTAGTTCTGAGTATACAGCTGACTCCCCTGAAGACAAGGACCCTGGAACTGCAGAAACAGCATCACCAGTGAGATAAGCAACAGCCATAAGTGCACAGTCGGTTTCCATTTCAGATGGAGGATGTCAGACCCTCCCACAAGAATAAAAATGTCCAGCTCTACCCAAACACATGCAGCTAGAAATATTTTTTCCATTGAAGACCTGGCCTGGGATGCGTACCATAAAGCAGCAAATTGCTGTGCATGCACTGCATGTCTGCTTAAGGATGTTTTGAATGCAAAAACAACACAATGCATTTTTTTCCTCTGCTTGAAAATTATGTTTTTGGTGATGTCTGCATATATTTCAGAGATTTTGGTCAAAGATCTCCATTTACTCTCCTGGAGATTTTAATTCAGGTCATTTGAGACTAATGCATACTAAAATACATCTCACTGTGTGTTCACTACCATTCAATAATGTCAGCTCCATCTAGGGTGATGATCATGGAATCACAGAATGATTTGGGTTGGAAGGGACCTTAAAAATCATCTCATTCCAACCCCCCTGCCATGGGCAGGGACACCTTCCACTAGACCAACTTGCTCAGAGCCCCATCCAACCTGTCCTGGAACACTTCCAGGGATGGGGCAGCCACAGCTTCTCTGAACAATCCATGCCAATGCCTCACCACCCTCACAAGAAAGAATTTCTTCCTAATATCTAAATTCTAAATGATCCTGAATCCAACTTTCTGAGGGTCAGTTTAAAAGCAACAGTTGCTTAAAGAGGTGGGAGGAGGTGAGGTGTCCATGCAGTGGACGTAATTCTGGAGTTGAGACACCCCCACTAATGATGGGCAGAGCAGTGCATTTCCCTCAAAGCCCTGCTCTCATTCCAAACATGTCGGATCTGGGAAGGGACATCTGAGATGCTTAGTTATGTCCTGTGAGTCCATTACTTGAGAAGATGCTCTGGCAATAAGGAAATGGAGAGGGAATATGGGGAGCAAAGGGCTGGGAAGGAAACATGAATTTCCCTGTGGGAACCTGGTGCCTGTGTCACTCCTTGCTTCACCTTCTACCTCTTTTTTCCCTCTTTCTCCCCCCTCAGGCCAAGACAAGATCTTTTTTTCAAAGTTGCAAGTACCTTTGTGAAGTGACCCTTAGACCAAGTTTTTTTAAGTGTGCAAAGCCCCTGTCAGCCAATGCCGATTTATAATTACTTTCATCTGAGAGGAAAGATGTGCTAATGGCTTTACAAATAATTTGGTGGTGAGGGTATGGGTGTTAATGTATTTGAAGTGAGTCTTAATGTCTCTACTGACTTAAGGCAGCAGGTTCCTTGCAGAACCCAGACAGCTTGGCTCCTGAACACAGACAAGGGTCTGCACAAGCTTGAACTTCTGAACTTTGGGGCAAAATAGTAGGTTCAAGGGGGGGAATATTTGGAAGGTGGTTCAGGAAGGCTGTACCTTCCTAGTACCTCAGCCAATGGGGAAAGGAAGAGGGCAACGTGCAGCCAGGAGTTAGGATAAAAGGGAGGCTGCGTCCTCCGAAACTTCAAGAGAGAAAATCCCACGGGCATGTGCCCCAGTGGACTCTCTCCCTTTATTCGCATAAAGTTGAAGGACTCCTCTGTCTCCTTTTCGGTCATTAACCTCCGGTGTTTGTGGATTTTCCTGACACATCCTCCTCCTTCTCAGCCTTGGAAACTGCTCTGTATTGGGTAATTCCTTTTCTTTGTTTTTTGTTCACAAATGGGCAAGAGTCAAAATATAACTTGTCTCAGGCTTAAAAAAACCATTTCCTACCAAAACTACAGGTCAGAGACAAGAGACCCTTTTAGAATGGGGTCCATGGTGATACAGGGGTTTTGGGATTTTAAGGGTTAGTCAATGTTGGCAGGTATTGCCAAATTTTGCAGCTGCTTACTGGACAGTATATGCCGTTTGCTCGCGCTTGCCAAGCAGAGGAGAAAGATGTAAGGGAGGATGCAGGCCACTGATGAGAGGAAGAAGATTGTGACCAAAGACCCTGCTTTTGGATCCTGAAACTGGTTTCGGACAGCTCTAAGGTTGGGAGTCGGGCCAGGATCTCAGAGAGTATGTGCAAGGAGGCAGGATGAAAAGTTCGCCCTGAGGAAGACTCGTTACTTCATCCCAGAGACCCCAGACCATGACCACTAGGAAGCACTGAGCATGCTCAAATGCACAGAAATGAGCTTTGAACTAATTACTAAAAGAAGTGGGGATAGGTAATGAATATGTATAGGCGCATTGTATAATCTAATGCATATGTAACCTGCAACCTAATATATACCAAGCTGAGAGCCACTGATGGTGTGCAAGTTTTTCAGAGGAGCAATCCCCCTTGGGCCCGGTGCTGTATTAAAACATACCTACCCTATAACTATCGAGTTGTGGGATCTTTTCCGCACTCCATTCTGGCGAGCCAGCCTATCACAGCCCTGGTGGGGTGTCCAGCTAGGCAGAGCTGCGACCTTCTGAGAGCGTCTCCACAGCCTCGGGCAGCAGGACGATCCAGGGACCACACACTTGCGCAGAACACTAACCAGCACACACACAGGCAGGGTGGAGAAGCAATCACACCAGCAGCAAGGAGCAGAGAGGGGTGTTTGTATGGGTTCCAAGGGTCCAGCAGCAAGGAGCAGAGAGGGGTGTTTGTATGAG
>JAHLSL010013729.1:158147-182069 GCA_025920805.1 Petroica traversi
GTTCCAAGGGTCCAGCAGCAAGGAGCAGAGAGGGGTGTTTGTATGAGTTCCAAGGGTCCAGCAGCAAGGAGCAGAGAGGGGTGTTTGTACGAGTTCCAAGGGTCCGGTTTATTCTGTTGCCAGGAGGCTCCAGTGATAAAGACCCCGAAAAAGGGGAACCTGGCCCTTAAGTACCGAAGAGGGCTGGGGGTGGTACAATGCTGAGGGATGGGTTGGGGAACCAATGAAGAGGGGCAGGAGGAGGGAACAAGGAGAATGTGCCAATGGGGCATCGAACTGGGGAGAACATTCTAGAGAAATTACGTATTAGAACAAAAGGGGCAGGAAGGCCAACGAGCCAACTGGGATAATGAAATGAAAATAAATGTACATAAGGGTATCCGTTGGGGTGTCTTGGGGAAGAACTTTGGAACACCCCAACAGTGGAGGATAACACACCCGTAGGGGCTGTTACCAGTAGGCCCTTTCAGAATCCTGGTCAGCAGGCCTACTGGCCTCCACACCAGCCAGGAGAAAGCTCTGCCCGGCTGCAGGATTGGCCGAGAAGTGGACGTCATAGGTGCGCCCCGGGACATTCCCTGGAGGAACTCTGCTTCCCGGTCCGCTCACTGCAGGGCTAGACAAGAGCCTGCTGGAACTATGGATAAAACAGTATGTTTCAGTTTTAAAAAAGGGGGCCAGTAAGTCATACGCATGGCAAAGGGCTGCTGATAAGTCGTGCAGAGATGTCTGGCACACAGCTAAGGCCCTCTGTTCTGAGATAGGGCTTGCAAGCGATCAGCTTCCATTCGAATTACGGAAGCCAGCTGAGAAGCAGCTACAGGAGCCACTGAGGGTTCGTCTACCGATAGAGCGGCCACTAGTGATTTTGAGAGCAGATCAGGTGAATCCTAAAAACGTTTTCGCTGTATTCCAATTTTTGGAAGCCAGGACAGACCTGCTAATAACCATGTAGGAAGCAGGAGAAGGGTAAGCAGATGCCTTTAGGCTTGTATGTGTGGGGCCCCGATGTGAATATTGTGAGTGTTTAGGCAATTATTTTGATTTGAGGCAGCTATTTGATTAGATTGTTGAGTGGACTGATTAAAACCACACTGTATTTATTGTTGCTATTGATTTATTGCGGCTATTGTGTTTGTGTGTAAGCGAGTGTGGAGTTTTAAGGTTTAGTTTTGTTTGTGTGAAACGAAGCAGATAATGGAATGTATAGTTTGTTGTGTGTTTTGTGTACTGTTTGAAAGTGTTTAGTGTTGGTTTCGTTGTAGAAATATTGTGCAGTTTAAGCTGCAAAGTTTTGTGTAAGGGGACGTAAAACAAAGAAATTAAGACAAATGTGATAGCTACAATTTGTTTTGTGTATTTTATAATTGTGGCTAGGCACAAGGTTACTGGAACCCCCCTTCCTCAGTGGTTTGATTTCAACTACTGAGAATCGATCACACCGGTTAGACCCTGGATAGAAAAGAGGGGTGAGCGCATTTATTTAGAAGGATTATGTGAAACCCCTGCAGGACCACTAGTAGTCCTAGACTGGAAGCAGCTGGCAACAATGGACTTCGCCTTTTTTAAGGAAAGGAATTCTAGATTTTTGTTTTTGTAGACTTCAAAAGGAGCGCTGCACTCCATGGTTTTTGGCACAGGGTAGGATCTGCCCAAATCGGTGGTATTGTGCCTTTAATAATCTTACCCCTGCGTGCATACAGTGTGACCCCGCCAAACTCAGGGGGACCTAAAACCACCCAACATCCTAGCACCTGAATGTGAGAAATCTCACTTAATTCTTCAGAGCTGGAGCGTGTTGGAAAATAACTAGAAAAAAAATATTGTGAGAGAAGATTAACATGGAAACGAAATAAAAAGGAAAGTAGATGAGAGGGGAACCAGGCTTGGCTGCATTCTCGCACTTGTGAAAAAAGACTTAAGACTGGGGTGGAGGGGGGGGGGACGACAGACGGGACTCCACCCTAGCAATTCCATTAGTTATAATGGAGCTAGGAAAAAAAAAGAAAAAGAAAACTTTTTGGAAGATATCAAAGCAACACATTCGGTTTTAAATAAAGTTTTAATGCCTGTGGGGGATAATTATATTATGGTAAAGGGGTCAACTGGCCAATCCGAAAAAAACATATTTTTGTAAACCTTAGAGGTATCAATTTGAAAACAATGGGGTATCACATTTAAAAGTGAGGAAATGATTCTGGAAGTAAACAAGGGACAGTATGTAGAAATAATATTAACAGTCACTGAGACTGAAAAAGAAATTAGTGAAGAAATAACGAATCAAGTGTGTTTTGGAGTAAGGGCCACTGATGTGCTAGGAAGAGTAAAAAATGCACCCCCTATACAAATTAAACTAATAGGAATGCAGACAACTAGGACTAAGCAATATTCTTTGAAAAAGGAAGATAGAGAGGAAATTAGTCCAGCAATTTAATATTTTCTACAATTGGGATTGCTGAAAGAGTGTCAATCCAATTTTAATTCCCCTATTTTATCTGTTCGGGAACCTGATGGATTATAATAAGTGGTACAAGATCTATGGGCAGTTAAAATTATTGAAGAACCTTACCCTGTGACCAATCCATACACTTTGCTAGCATGCTTAGCACCAGTGTTAACTTGCTTTACCATTTTAGATTTGAAAGATGCCTTTTCTTGCCTCCCTCTCCATGAAACCAGCCAGAAAATTTTTATATTCGAATGGGAAAGTCCTAAATGTGGACACAAAAATCAGCTCACATGGACGGTGTTGCCTCCAGCATGTAAGAACAGTTCCACACTGTTTGGTGAACAACTCGCAAAAGACCTAGAATTCTGGGAAGCCCCATCAGAAGTAAAGCTCCTACAGCATGCTGATGACCTCCTAATAGCCACGTGGACAAAGGAAGTTTGTGCGAACTGGATGGTAAGCCTTCTGAACTTTTTGGAAATGCAGGGATACAGGATATCCAAGAAAAAGGCTCAGGTGGTAAAACAGAAAGTAATCAGCCTGGGCTATGAGGTCAGTGCTGGAGAACGAATTCTAGAGCAAGGTTGCAAAGAAGCAATATGCCAAACCCTGAAGCCCCAGACAATGAAAAACTGCAGACCTTTCTGAAAATGGCGGGACAAGTGGAAACAGATATTTAGTGGAAGAAAGAAGCCATGCGGGCCTTTAACCAGCGGAAAAATGCCCTAATGTCAGCCCCAGCTTGAAAACTCACAGATGAGAGTATACGATTCTTTTTATTCTCCCATGAAAAGGAAGGGATTACCCTGGGAATATTGGCACAGGGCCTGGGCCCGTATCGATTGGCAGTGGCCAATTTCTCGAAGAAACTAGATGCAGTGACTAAAAGATGGACTAAGTGCCTCAGAGCTGTTGCTGCAGCCATGCTAAATATTCAAGAAGCATGCTGTTGGGGTTTGGATTTTCTTCCCTTTGTTTTTCTTAAGGAATTTTTTCCTCCCATAAGTTGCTAAGGAACTAATGGTTGGGTACTTAAGAAACAAAGAAAGTAGGCAAGCTTCTTCCCAGGGGGCAGAGATAGAGAGTTGAGCTGGTAAAAAGGCAGGACGAGACAGCTGTTCGATCTCTCACTTCCTGGGGGATCTCGGGCACGGCCAGAGCAGCCACTTGCTGAAGGGACGCATCGCCAGCTCAGACCTGCTCTCCCCTCTGCTGTGAGTTTTCTCCCTCCCCACTGCCCTTCTGAGGGGCTGCCCAGTCCTTCCCTGCTTATTCTGCCCGCTCCCCACTGTGAGACGCTGTTATGTTGTAGCTTCAAGCCCCCGACTGCCAGAACCTCCTGTTGTCCCATCTCGCCGCAGCCTCACAGCCCCTGCCTGCCAGGACCTCCTGCTGTCCCATCTTGCTGCAGCCTCAAGCCTCTGCCTGCCGAGACTTCCTGCTGTCCCATCGCGCTGTTCCCGGGGATCCTGCTGCGGCACCGACATCGCTGCCTCGAGGACTTGTGAAGAAAAACCTTTCCTCCACCCCTCCCTGCCCTGAGCACAGCCGCCATCACCTCGTGTCACCTGGGCTCGCGCCGGAGCGCCCCCTGCAGCCGCGGGGGAATCATCGCACCCGCCCTGCCCACAGGGAGCCACCAGCGCCCCTGCCGGCTGTGACTGGAACTGCACCGAAGGGGAAAGTGCCTGAGGCCAAGCAGGCTGGTACTGGGTGTCTGGTTCTGTTTTGTGGTTTTATGCCTTAGTTTTTTTGTTATTTGTTAATTTTGTTTTTACGTGTTAGTAAAGAATTGTTATTCCTGTCCTCATATCTCTGCCTGAGAGCCCCTTGATTTCAAATTTATAACAATTTGGAGGGAAAGGGTTTTACATTTAACACTCCAAGGGAGGTTCTTGCCTTCCCTAGCAGACACCTGTCTCTCAAATGAGGACACACGCAAATTCACTTTGGGCCAGAAAATGACTGTACTAGTGTCCCACACAGTGTCCACAGTGCTGGAACTGAAAGCCGGATACAGGCGTTCCCCACAAAGGTTCCTGAAATACCAGGCTATCATAGTGAAACAAGGTGATGTAAAACTAGTGGTAACTTACATTGTCAGCCCAGCTTCTTTCCTCAGCGGAAACCAAGGGGAGCCAATACACCTCAGCTGCCTGGAGACCATCAAAGCTACTTACTCCAGCCGTCCAGACCTGAAAGATACCCTTCTGGATGATGCAGAGACGTGGTTCACTGATGGGAGCAGCTATGTCATCAGTGGAAAGCGTCATGCTGGGTATGCAGTTGCCACCTGCCTAGAAGTGATAGAATTTGGACAGTTACCAATAAACACCTCTGCACAGAAAGCTGAGATAAATGGCAAAAGAGAAAAGGATAAACTTCTACACAGACTCAAGGTATGCATTTGGGGTTGTACATGCACACGGAGCCATTTTAAAAGAAAAAGGGTTGTTGAACTCACAAAGGAAAAACATCAAGCATATACAGGAAGTAATGCGACTGTTAGATGCTGTTCAGTTACCTGAGAAAATAGCAATCATGCACATTAAGGCACACCAAAAAGTGAGCTCAGAGTTGGAAGAAGAAAATGAGCTGGAGCTTGAGAGGCAAAAGGAACTGCGAATGGTGAGGTAGCAACTGAGAGAGCCCTGATCCCAGAGGGACAGATCTCCCTAGACGATAGGCCAATATATTAATAAAAAGATAGAAGGCCAATTTGAAGCCAGAAGGGAATATATAATCGGGAGGGCTGGGCTGTTACTGAAGAAGGAAAACTAGTCATTCCTTCTCATTTGTTATGGTCAGTAATAAAAGAAGAATTCGAGAAAACTCATTGGGGAATAGATGCCCTATATAATTATTTGATCGAAAGAATTATTGCCAGCAATCTACAGGCTACCATCACATAGGTAACCTGACAGTGTGACCTTTGCCTCCAGACTAATCCCAAAAACACTCCCAAGCCAAAACTTGGTCAAATTTGAAAGGGCCATAGACCTGGGCAACAGTGGCAAATTGACTTTTCAGAACTCTCAAGAAAAGGGAGGTATAGGTTTTTGTTAGTATTAACAGATACCTTTCAAGATGGCCGGAAGCTTTCCCTGCCAGAACTGCTAAAGCTTCAAGAAGTGACTAAAGTGTTACTGCAAAAGATAATACCACACTTTGGAGTTCCAGATAAAATATCCTTAGATAGAGGACCACACTTTATTTCAAAGGTGGTACAGCAAGTTAGTCACCATCTGGGCATAGACTGAGAGCTCCATACTCCGTACAACCCTCAATCAAGTGGGCAAGTAAAGAAAATGAATCACCTGATCAGACAACAAATTGTAAGATTAGGGCAAGAGGCCAATTTGCCTTGGCCCCAATCTCTTCCGTTAGCACTGCTACGGTTCCAAACCAAACCTAGAACCGAAGATAAATTACGTCCCTTTGAAATACTCTATGGGAGACCATATGGAGTGCAAAAGGGAATATCTACCCAAATTGGGGATGTAATGATTACTGCTTATTTGATAGTGTTGGGTAAGCAACCCAAAGAAATTGAAAAGTATGTAGCTGGAACTCAAACTAGAGATTTCAACAGCCCTGTACATGACATACAGCCTGGAGATATATACAAGGCTTTTACAGAAAGGCTTTGAAGCCACAGTGGGAAGGATCATTCCAGGTACTCTTTACCACTTTCACCGCAATCAGAATTAAGGAGCAAAACTCCTGGATCCATCACTCCAGAGTAAAGAAGGCCCCAGAAGCTCCTTGGCAGGTGACCCATGGTGGTAACCAACTGAAATTGAAATTTACCTGGACAAAATGAAAATATTATGGAGAAAAACTATTTTTTTCTGCAGTCATATTTGTAATCTTAGGTTGGGAAGTTGCCTATGGACAAAAAGACAGTGTTTGGTTTTGAGAGAGAATATATGCATTGATGTCAACACAAAATTCACCCCCAGGTTGCAACCTAACCTTTAAAATTGTTGTCTTACAGAATCAACTACCAATGGAAAAAGATAAATGGAAAATTGAAAAGGATGATAAGAAGAAAATAAACCAGTACCTTAACATTACAAAAGGGCCAGCCCAAATAGGAGTTACAACTTTTGGGTCACAAAATGATTGGAAAAGCACAGGGTATGGAAAACCAACAGTGATACAGGTGTTAACTGACCCAGATGAACAAAGTCTGGAAGTTCAAAATTGTACCAGAGGCAGTCCATATATAATAGGCTCAGTATGCTGGTATAATTTTACAGCAACCTTATTGGTAACTGTGCAATGTCAACTGAATTTTGTTAATAATTAAAGATGGAACTTTGATTTCTGAAACACCAGCTGGGTCACTAGAGTCCGACTTCGAGTCTCAGCAGAGCCCTCCAAACCCATTACCTTTTGCCAGAACAATATTGAATGGTCTTGGTCCCAAGCCTTTATGCAGTTTACTGGATCCATGGGAAAGTACTCTGATATAAAAGCCTTAAATCTGATAACTGTGGTCACGCATGAAAACCAAGCATATGCAAGACAGGAATGGGAAAAACAAAAGATATGGCAACTTCAAGAGACTAGGAGAGAAAATCAAAATAGGATGCTGAATGATTAATGGGAATAACCATTAAAAAAAACCAAAATAACTCAAATTAGTGTTTTTGCTACAGACAAGCATGAGGAAATCTGTAGTCATTCAAGTGAATTGGACTGCTGGTATAGTTTTGCAATTATTCTTGTTTAACCCAGAGTGGTCTCTTAAACGAGTACAATTATTAACGCAGACCAATATTTCCGAAATTCAGCCAGCTTGCTCCCCTCTGATACAAATGTCCTTTGAGGGCTGGACAATATGGTTACAAAGGCAAGCACCTTTTAAGGGCAGAATGCAAAGGGATTTAACTGGAATGTTAGGAACTGGGCTAGAAGTTTTAAATGAGATTGAGATATTAATGAGTAAGTTGGCCACTGCAACCAGTGATTTAACAAAATTGAGAGAACCCTTGCAATCTTCCCTATTAGCATTAGGAACCAATCAGTTGCAATTATCTAAAGTATTGCCAGAATAGGAACAAACCAAGGAGCAAGATCATAACTTAATGGTTAATGCACTTAGTGCAGTCCAGAACAATGTATCGTTAGCCCTTAGCTGTATACAAGCACAATTATGGATGCATTCAGTAGCTTCTTTAATTATAAGGGAAAGAAATGAAGGTGTTTTCCCTATTGAAATTTGAAGGGCTGTTTGGGACAACACTACTGGTGTAGAAAAGAAGCTCCAATCTTGGTGGACCCTAGTGAATTTTACCTATGATCCTATTACTAACATGGCCACAGTCTTTGTTCTGACTATATGTAATGCCACGATTTATGTTATTTATCCCATAATATCATTAGGACTAAACCATGAGGGAACAATACTTTATCCCTCTGAACATAGGCTATGGGCTTGGAGAGCAGAGAAGAAATGTCAAACTGTAAATTTAGAGTCTTGTGTTACACGAGAACAACAAGGATTTATTTGTGAAAGTAACACAATTGATGCCAAGGACATATGTCCCGGTGTTAAACAAAGCATTTGTTACTTCGAAATTCACTACCCAGAAAACTGTGCTTGAATATATTGGTCAGGGTTGTGTATATTTAAGGACTGCTTGTGCCTTTTTAGTGCTAGATGGTGGTAATGTAACCATAGCTGTTAAAAATTATTTTAATTTTTGTATTTGTAATTTTGCAAAGATTATTGGGTGTGACTTTTCATATTTAGCACCATTTCTGTCCCACCAATTGATAAAGTCTAATTATACTAATGAACCTGAAACAGGTAAGAATAAAACAAATGCAAGTCGTTCCTGGTGGGTTGCACTTGTTTGAATGGTCACCCACTGCAACTGGCATTCTAAATACATTGTGTCACCCCACTGTTGTTTTATTAATATTAGTTAGTGTTAGCCTTTAAAATCTGATGAGGTGGATGGTGAATGTGATGCTGGAATGATTTTTGCCTTTTCTTTTATATATCTTTTACACAGTTCTATGTATCCACAAGTATTAGCATGCATACTTGTCATCCTTTACTTAGTCTAGTGTTTAGTGTTCTGTAAGTGTCCTGCAGGTGACAAGACTAAACACCCCAGAACTGCAGAGCCGGGGAGACCTAACATCCTTCTGTCTTAAGAAGGCAAGGTCCCCTAGTAGTACAAATTCTGTAAACTAGTTGTTAGCCCACTCTAGCCCCCTTGTTGGGCTCCCTTGTTAGATATGCTAATGTGTAATGTCTATAACTTGCGTGGGTGATTGATGGTGAGTGTGCATTGCGATGCATTTTACCTAGGTGAAATGATGCATCGAATGACATCCTGTTAAAATACTGAGGTAACGGCCCCCAACTCTCTAACTGCGTCTACCTTTCTTTTTCCTAACAGCAGTGTTGGGGTTTGGATTTTCTTCCCTTTGTTTTTCTTAAGGAATTTTTTCTCCCATAAGTTGCTAAGGAACTAATGGTTCAGTACTTAAGAAAACAAAACAAGGTAGCCAAGCCAGAGAGAGGCAAGCTTCTTCTCAGTGGGCAGAGATAACAGGAGATTTGGGCTGGCAAAAAGGCAAGATGAGACAGTTGTTGTCTCTCTTGCTCTCTGGGGGATCTCGGAGCAGAATGATCAGAGCTGTTGCTTGCTGAAGGGACGCACCACCAGCACATTGCCAGCATGGACCTGCTTTCCTCTCTGCTGTGAGTTTTCTCCCTCCCCCTGCCATACCGAGGGGCTGCCTGGTCCTTCCCTGCTTATCCTGCCCTGCTCGGAGACTTTGCTATGTTGCAGCCTCAAGCCTCTGCCTGCCGAGACTTCCTGCTGTCCCATCTCGCTGTTCCCGGGGATCCTGCCGCAGCACCGAAATCGGCTGCCCCGAGGGCTTGTGAAGAAAAGCCTTTTCCTCCACCCCTCCCTGCCCCGAGTGCAGCCGCCATTACGTCGTGTCATCTGGGCTCGTGCCAGAGCGCCCCCTGCAGCCGCGGGGGAACCATCGCACCCGCCCTGCCCACAGGGAGCCACTAGCGCCCCTACCGGCTGTGACTGGAACTGCACCGAAGGGGAAAGTGCCTGAGGCCAAGCAGGCTGGTACTGGGTGTCTGGTTCTGTTTTGTGGTTTTATGCCTTAGTTTTTTTGTTATTTGTTAATTTTGTTTTTACGTGTTAGTAAAGAATTGTTATTCCTGTCCTCATATCTCTGCCTGAGAGCCACTTGATTTCAAATTTATAACAGTTTGGAGGGAAAGGGTTTACATTTAACATTCCAAGGGAGGCTCCTGCCTTCCTTAGCTGACGCCTGTCTCTCAAACGAGGGCAAGAAGGAAAAAGGCATCAAATGTACATCTGACCTGTTTCATATAATGGAGGTAATTCTGGTCCAGTTTGTGGTATTATTAAACAAGCCAAAGTTTGGTCCTGTAAAGTTTGACTTCAGATAACGGATTGATTGACAAGTGATAATTAAAAAAGGGGTTTTCCTAGAGGTGAACCTCTTTGTTTGCATTGTGTACTACTACTATACAAGACATATGGGCTTAATTCAGTCCAATTACTAGAGGCTACTCCTAACAATGGTAAGTGTAATTATTGTACTTCTTCACATAGCCAACAGTCTCTTATTCCAGTATGATTAGCTATTGTCTCAAGCAAAGCTACGTAGTTATTTGCATCAAATGTTTCTACAATCTGCTAAAAAGCAACAAAGCATAACAAAGTATTCATTATTTACAGCTGACTGTCAGCTTCAGTCCATCGTTATCAATGGTTGTTACTGTCCAAGGTGCAACAGGAGATTTCTTCACATGGGTATAGTGAATCCAGGGAGGTTTTTCTCTCACTCAAATTGCAGTGAAGGTTGTCAGGAGGACTTGGAATGGTCGGTCCCACTTGTCCTGCAGAGGTTCACTTGAAAAATTCTTAACAAACACCCAGTCACCAGGAACAATTGTGTGCAATTTATGATCTGGCTGCTTAAGTTGATTTTCAAATACAGTGTTATACTTCTGATGCAACTGAGTGTAAATGTTTTTTAAGTATTCATAAATATATTGATTACCAACCTGGGTCAGGTTTTCATCATGAGTTGTATTTAACCCATAAGGTCGACCATACAAAATTTCAAATGGGCTAATCTTTTCTTTTGACCTTGGCTTTATCCTGATTCTGATGAGGGCAGTGAGTAATGCCTGGTACCAGTACAAATTTGTCTCTTGACAGATCTTAGCTATTTCTTGTTTAAGCACATGATTCATTTTCTCTACTTGACCACTAGTTTGTGGCCTGTAAGGAGTATGGAGTTGCCACTCAATTCCCAAGGCCTTGCTGACAGCTTGCACAATTTGTGCACAAAAATGTGATACTCTATCAGAGGATATTTCCCTAGGTGCACCAAATCTAGGTATGATCTCATTCAACAGTACTTTTATTACTTCTCTAGCTTTATTTATCCTATAAGGGAACGCTTCTGGCCACACAGAGAAAGTATCAATAAGTACCAGCAAATATCAAAAACCCCCCTTGTTTGGGAGTTCAGACAAGTCTATCTGCCAGAAGTCTCCGTGAAAACTCCTCTGCTAACAACCCCTTGTTCTAGTCTGTTGTATTTGGATTATTCTTTAAACAAGTCACACATTGTGATGTCACTTCTTTAACAATGTTTTGCAAGCCTGGGCCTGCAATTCGTTCCCTTAGGTATTGGTGAAAGGGTTCTGCTCCCCAGTGGGTCTTATCATGTTCAGATTTTACATCATGTCTCATTAACTTTTCTGGTATTAGTTGACCTGTTTCAAATTGTCCCCAACCATTCTTTAAAAATTTTCCTTTATTTTCATTAATCCATTTATAATCAGAGGGTTGGTATTTTACAGGCTGCTTAGTTGATACTGCAGTAGGTATTAGAGCTGCCACAAGTGGTTCATTTCTTTCAGCAGCACTTCTAGCTTCATAATCTGCAATTTTGTTACCTGCTTCCGGGAGGGTGTTACCTTTAGAGTGCCCTCAGCAATGTATAATTGCCACTTGCAATGGGAGTTTCACAGCCTCGAGAAGCCTGAGGATTTCGGTTGCATATTTGACGATTTTCTTTTGTACAGTCAAGAGTCCTCTTTCCCTCCATATGGCTCCATGGGCATGAATAATTCCTCAAGCATATTTGGAATCAGTCCAAATATTAACTTTCTTTCCATTTGCCAGTTCTAATGCTCGAGTGAGGTCTATCAGATCAGCCTTTTGTGCTGAGGTTCCTGCTATTAATGGGTTTGACTCGACTACCTCTGAGACTGTAGTCACAGCATACCCTGTCATTCGCACTCCTTGTCTCACAAAACTGCTGCCATCAGTAAACCAATTAATGGCATCCAGGAGCGGCTCCTCCTTTAGATCTAGGCAGCTGGAGTACACAGCTTCGATGGTCTCTAGGCAGTCATGTACTACAGGTTCAGCTTCAGACTTTCCTTGCAGAAAAGAGGCAGGGTTAACAATATTGGTCACTTGAATTTCAGTATAATCAGATTTGGCCAGGACTGCTTTGTATTTTAGGAACCTCGAAGGAGACAGCCAGTGGTTCCCTTTCTGTTCTAAAACAGCTGACACCGTGTGTGACACTAAGACAATCATATTTTGTCCTAGCATAAACTTCCTTGCTTCTTCAATATTCATGATCACTGCTGCTACTGCCCTAATGCATGTGGGCCAGCCTTTGCTCACAGTATTGAGTTGTTTAGAAAAATATGCTACTGCCCTTTTGTAAGGACCCAGGTGTTGGGCCAGAACCCCTAAGGCCATTCCTTGTCTTTCATGTGAGAATAACCAAAATGGTTTTCTCACATCAGGAAGTCCCAACGACGCAGCTCTCATGAGCTCATGCTTCAACTCTTCAAAGGTGTGATTTGTTTCAGGGGTCTACACCACAATATTTTTAGAAACTTTCACTAGCTCATATAAAGGTTTCACAATCACTCCGTAGTTGTATATCCACAACCAGCACCAACCTGTCATTCCAAGAAAAGCGCGGAGTTCTCTTAGAGTTTGTGGCTTAGGTGTTTGGCAGATTGCTTCCTTCTGTGCTGTTCCCAGGGATCGCTGACCTCCAGAGACTTCATATCCGAGACAGGTCACCTGTTGTTGCACCAGCTGGGCTTTCTGCTGAGATACTCGATAACCACTTAGTCCAAGAAAATTCAACAGACATTGTCCATACAAGGGACTCTTTGATAGTTTTTGTAGCAATGAGTAGATCATCTACATATAGAAGAAGTGTTCACTGTTCTCTCCCCAGGCAGAAACTGCCATTGTTCCAATTCTTTGGCCAATTTGAATCAATTGGGGGACAGTTTCTGAACCCCCCAAGGTAACATTGTCCCAGTAAGTTGGCTTTTCCTGTCTGTCCTAGGGTTCTCCCATTCTAAAGCAAATATGTTTTGACTTTCTTCTGCAAGTGGAAGGCAGAAGAAAACGTCTTTGAGATCGATCACTGAGAAACAAATGAGATTATCTCGGAGTTTAGTTACCAAAGTATATGGATTTGAAATCAGTGACTGGATACACGTAGTGGTTTGAGTTTGCCTACCTGAGTTTCTGGCCAAATGCCAGTGCACTTACCAGAATTTATCCAATTTTTGCTGTGAGATAAGGGCTGGGAGTAGGCAAAGCAGGCTCAAACTTTAAAGTATATAAAGAAAGTTTATTAACAGACCTAAAATGAAAAAAAACCCCCAAGAACCAGAACAAAACCCTCAGATCACTCCTCCTCCCCCCACCTCTCCATCTTTTTCAACTGACAACATAAAAAACCCGAACTTCAATCTTCAGTCAGTTTACCACCTCTAAAATAGTATTTTCTCAGTTCATTTAGGGAGAGAAGTTTCCTCTTGCTTATACCATGGACCTTTCCAGAAGAAAATACAGTTTTTATGGTCCCAGACTCACAACAAGCAGCTGCCCAGGAGGAAAATCTGCTTGATGGGGAAGATCCCTCCCACACTAGTAGCCTTCACACAGCTACTACGGTGGACTATGGAGGTCCGTAGGGTACTCTTTTAAGGATGAGTGGTTGTACTACAGCAGCAAAAAAATCCTCTTCTTCTATTACTGGCGACATAAGTCCTCTTTACCATCCCCGAGGGTGAGGGACTGGGTCACAGCTTCTTCTCTGTCTCTACTCAAGCGTCTCATCAGGTCACCATTGCTTCAATATCTACTCATCTCTGCACAGGGGCCTTGGCTCACTGCCTGCAGTTAGAACATCACATCCCTCCTTTGGACCTTTTTCTCATATATTACAGGGAATATTTTAGCTTAGTCCCAACCATGGCTTCACAAAAGAATTTTCAGCTTCCACATTGAAGCAGTCCTCATGCTCCTCCCTCTGGGCATGGGCTCTGCTTCCTTCACTGACTTCAGAGTCTCTATGCTGTATTTTTGTGTCTTCACTCTTTCTCTCTCTGTGCAGGGGATGGTGAAAGTATGCAAGTTCCATCCGGGCATGGAGAGAGTTAATCTCTCTCTCTCAGGCCTTGCAATGGTCACATGGTCTCTGCCCGTGCTGAGTGTGGAATTTCAGCATCCGAGCTGAGGGAGAGGGAGAGCAAGGGCCCGATCCTGCCTGGCCGTGGCTGGAATTTATGACCCAGCTGTGTCTGAACTCTGAAGGGCTCAGCTGCAGCTCCAAACCCCTCTTCTCTCCCCTGCCTCTAAAAGAAGGGGGGGGTGCAAGGGCCCAGTCTTACCAGAGAGAGAGAGCAGGGGACCTGCTTCTCTGGCAGCAACAGGATAAAAGGACTTTTTTTTCCCAGTGTCCCTCTCTTAAATGTTTTTTTTTCCTCGAAGGTGAAACAACTTTTAATTGGTTTGCATAGCTGTTGATACTCAAAACTAGCTGCTTACTGGTTCTGTCTCCCAGGAAGGAAGCTGTATTACTTCCTGCCACATAGGTTACTTCCAAAACTTACCTCCCTGGGTAAATCCAGGACAATACTTTTAGCAATTCCATTGACTGCTCATAAATCTTGGACTAATCTATACATTCCATTAGGTTTTTTTCACTGGTAGTATAGGAGTATTAAATTCGGATTCACATTCTTTTAACAATCTTAGTGTCAAAAATTTGCTAATAATTGGTTTGATCCCTTTTCTGTCCTCTGTTCTCAAGGGATAGTCTCCTAACCACTGGCCTGGCTCCTGTACGTAATTCAGTCTTTACAGGGTCAGCCAATTTTGATCTCCTAGGAGCATCAGTATTCCATACTCCTGGGTATACCTGATTCATTATTTGCTCCAAATAATTACTATTGTTCACTGGTCCTGTATCAATTGCCAGTCTTAATGCTAAAATCAATTTGCCTTCAGGTACTTTAAATTTCATTTCCCCCTCTCTAAAGTCAATTGTTGCCTCTAAATTTTCAAGGAGAACCCCTCCTAATAGGGATTTAGGCAAATTGGGCAAATAGAGGAATTGATGTATTCCCATTTTTTTTCCCCCAATTTTGTATTTTAATGGTTTTAAGAAAAAGGCATTCTCTGGTTAACCTGTAGCTCCCATTACCTGGATATGTTTTTCACTTTTAGGAATTAAAGCTTGATTTAAAACTGAAAATGTAGCCCCTGTATCTATGAAGAATTCAACTTCTTTATCATTCCCTAGCTGTATCTTAACCAGCGGGCCTGCTACGGAACGATCTGCCGGTCCCCATCACTCACTGTTATCTATTGCTGCAACAACAGCTTCCTGTGTAGTGTTCAGTAACTCTGGGCACTGTCATTTTCAATGCCCTTCTTTGTAGCGGTGGTTCAAGCCCAGAGAGTTTCTTCCCCCCTGAGGAATCTGTGGAGACCTAGAGAATAAAACCCCCCTGGGGTAGAGTCGAAAGTGGATTGCCCCAGAGAGGGGTCGAGCTCCCCCTGTCCCTTAGTTCACAATGATATTTTGTATCTCCCTCTTTCCTCCCTTCCTCCTTCCCGATTGGTCCCTGGCCCTTTGTCCCTCCCCGGTTCCTCCCCCGTGCCATTCCGAGATTGGTTGTAGCCCTCAGAATAAAAGTCTGATGCCCGGCTGGGTCGGGGTCCTTCGCCCCTGAACCCAAGCAGCAGCTGATCATCATGTGACGGCGTGTCAGATTGGGGTCTGGGCAAGGGAACACTCTCTTTTGCAGCACTCTGGCTTTTGGGACAGCGTGGCTGCCATCCGAGGGAGGCGCGGCTTGCTGCTAGGGGAGATGGTCCCTGACTGCAATGAACCTGATACTCAGGGACACTCACAGACACTGCCGACGAGCTGTTGACCAACCCTGGTGGTCAGCTGGTCCAGCCCACGCTACTGGACTGTGAGTTCTGTGGTTACTACAGAAAATTCAGGAATTTTACTTTCCCAAAAGGGAATTTGGTATTCAGCTGAAGGTGGTTAACATGCAAACTGCTATGTGCAACATGTACTTGGGACACCCGCAGCAGAAAGTTTCTGTATTAGGATTAGGTTTTGAGTATCAATTTTAAATGCTAGCTTCTTTTTGCCTTGTTTTTATTAGCCAAACAGAAGGGTTGTAAGTAAAATGCATTCTTGATAGAATGCTTTTGTTTTAAAAAGCCTAATTATATTAAAATAGACTTTAGTAGAGCATGTAATGGAGCTTTTTATTAGTTAACAAGAGTTAGTTTAACCAATTCTAATTTTATGCCTTTTAAAAACTCAAATTTTGTTTTTTGGCTCCTGGAGGAGTATTTAAAAGAGATTTTAAACTTTGGTGTTAGTTACAAGTTTTTAAAGGTTTCTTTGCTCTCACTAAGAAGATAAGAGGGGTAGTTAGAAGTTGTTAAAATGTAGGAATGTGGGGAAGCTGGTTCGAGGATGTTCAGCTTCTAGGGTTTTTTTTCCCCTGCTGTAAAGAAGTGTTAGGTTTGGTTTTTTTCCCTCTGTGAGAGTAAGGGTTTGAACTGCCGCTTTTCTTCTAGCTGTCCGAAAGGAGTTATGGATACTTGAAAGTCAAGTTAGTTGTTACTTGTTTCTTTACTAAAAAAATTCTTAGTACATTTGGAGTTTGTTTCAGTAAGGTAAGAATCATCTCTGCAGAGTCTGAGATACTTACATCTGCAGGTTTGTGTTTTACTTGTAAACAGTTGATTTTGCAGCAGCCGTAGCAAAGATGTTTTTATCTGACTGCATGTTCCTCCTGCCCAATGTGTATTTAGCAAGTCAGGGGGGTCTGGTTCATGATAAAACAGGACATTCACAGCCCAGAATCTAAAACTTCTTATATCATTTAATAATACTTCATTTTTCCCTGTGAAACAAAATCTCCTTAGATGTTTATATTTTTTCTTGGAGATTTGGTAGGGAATTGCAGGGAAATGTTGTGAAAATATTTCTCCTCTGACCACCTTGGGGTCTTTCGGAGAGTTCAGCTTTAGTTAGGGATTTCAATTTAAGTTCTCAAATTTCTCTCTCTTTAAGAGAGAGTTTTTGTGGTTTTGCTAGAATTCAATTTAACATTTCAATTAGAAACAAACTAATACTACACAGCTATCTCCAGTTGTGTTTTCCCAGAATTTTTCCTACTCAAACAAGTTGTGTACTGGAAGAGGATTAACACTCTGCTTCCATAAAATGTTTGTGAAGTCTTTAGTCTGAAGTTACCCAGGTGATGTTGTTAACTCTGGAATTTCTTTAACATTTACAGAGTTGGGGATTTTTAATTATGTTAATTCTAATTTTTCTTCCAGTTGTGTACTGAAAGAAGGTTAACAATGTGCCTCCATAAAATAGTCTGCTAAGTCTTTAGTCTGAAGTTTTGAATCATTTGTCATTATCCTGCAGACTACGCCAAAATTGTCATGAATGGATGTGGGAGTTAAATAAGTCCTTTCCGACTGCCCAGGCCTCTGGCAGCAGGTAGTAACCTTATTGAGACGACCAGCACCTCAAAACCCCCTCCCGTTCGTAAGTTCTTTTAATAATGACTGATTCTGTCTATTGTAGAACAAATTATTTATTAATAGACAATAAAACTAACAGATATAAGACTTAAAACAAACTAATACTACACAGGTATAAAACAAAAAGTAAAGAACTACTAGTAGATTTTATACAGTGCCCGATAAGGTACCCTTTGAGTTACAGCTAGCAAAGAAATAGTATAAGCTTAGGATTCAATGTATCTTACCATCCAATCATTGGTGCAGCACACATCAAGATCCTTTCTCTCAATTTCTGGAAAAGTAATCACGAGCCTGCGTCCAGAACTCAGGGAGAAGTCCCTTGCACCTTCATGGTGCATGATTGTAGAGGCTTCTGCCCCAGTGATAACTCATGTATCTTTTATAGGGTAAAACGGTTTCTCTCAGTCATCAATCTTTTCCTACATCTCTTCTCAAGACTAGGATGTTTATTCTTGAAATTTGAGCCTCCTTGGTGCCAGAGATGACTCCTGCTGAGTCTTTCAACTCCTGGGTTATCTCTGATGCACCCATTATCTCTGGTATGCAGGAAGTGTGGGGGGGTAGACATGCCCTGCCACACCGCACCTCATGGGAACGTTACCCACATTGGAGCAGTTCATGGAGAATTGTTGCCCATGGGATGGACTTACATTGGAGAACTTTGTGGAGAAGTGCGTCCCGTGGGAGGGACCCCACGTTGGACCAGACAAAGGCCTCCTCTCCCTGGGCAGCATCATAAACAACTGTTGATGAACTGACCATAACCCCCATTACCCATCTCTCTGTGCCACTGAGGGAGGAGGTAGAACTGGGATGGAGGGAGGGGTGGGGGGAGGGTGTTTTTAAGATTTATTTTACTTCCTATTATCCTGCTCTAATTTTGTTAGCAATAAATTCAATTAATATCTCCGATTCAAACCTGTTTTGTCCATGACAGTATTTGGTGTATGATCTCTCCTGGTCCTTATCTCATTTCATGATCCCTTTGTTATATTTTCCCTCCCCTGTCCAGTTGTGGAGAAGAATGAGAGAGTGGCTTTGCTGGGTGTCTGGCATCCAGTCAGGGTCAACCCACTACACCAATCCATCCCCACCTCTCGATAAATAATACTGCATTGTCACCTGATGCCCCAGCCATGTCTCCAGCACAGATTCCTCACTGAGACACCTAGCATCAATTTCCTTGCTGCCATCCTCCCTCCTTCCCACCTGGGACAGCTCCACAACTAATGATAGTGTTAATAAGTTTTTATTTGTGGGGAAAGGAAAGGAGCTGGAGAGAGGAAGCTTTGCAGGGGAAAGGGAAGAGACATTCCTGGCTCATTCATCAGGCAGCTTTCCCCTTCCTCTCATTTTCTGAGCTTTGACTCTCTGCCAGAGCTATAAAGGTAAAGGAAGAGGAAAAAAGGAAAAAAAAGAGAAACTAAAAAGCAAGAGGAGCAGAAAGGACAGGCAGAGGGAGAGATGTTATCTTGCCTCTGCTAATAATTCATTGTCAAAGGATGAGTGGGTGGAGGCAGAGAGAGCTAAGCATAACTGTGAACAGCTCAGAGGGGGTTTGGTGGGGGATGCCCAAGGGGGAAGGAGTTAGGGGCAAGGAGATGACACTGTACACAGGGGCATATATGCTGATCAGCAGGAAGGGGAAAAACCCCTGTGAACCTGTCCTGAGGAAAGTGGAGGCCTCAAACCTTATAGGCCATGGTGCCACCCCCTCTTGCCCTGGAACACCAGCCCATGTGCTTCATGAAGCTCATCAAGGGGCAAGCACTCTACATGATTAGGGATTTTTCACCCTGTCACAGAGCACCCAGCAGGGTCAGTCTGTGCAAATATCCTTGTCCTCTCCTGGGTAAAGCTAGAGGAGCTCACCACCACCTCCTAATCTGAGTCTACAGCCTGACTGGTTCTGGCAACCATCTCAGAGCCTGGCACCCATCACTACTAAAAAATAGGTGGTCGTGATCTCCTGGATTGGCCCTGGGCATCAGGAATACCTGACGATGGCAAAAAATAATGGCAAGATGAAAACCTATTGCAGAGCCATGGAAGAGAAACAGCATGAGTCAAGGTCACAACCCTGTGGAGTGAGCAGTCTCAGATCAACCATTTTGGGGCAGGAGAGCTAGAAGACTCAGGCCCATCCATGCCAGCTAAGTTAAGAGTCTTCTCTGACAAACAACACCACAGGGACAGAGCTGTCCTGCAGACAGGAACAGAGATGTATTTTCAAGGAGCAAATTTATGCATGACATCTTGATATAATTAGTAAAGGCTTTTTAATGGAGCTGCCCTGCAGCAAAAAATATCCTTAATACATGAAATTTGTGTCCTTCTGTGCACCTCTAGATTGTCACTGTATCCCCACATACCAGCAAGATGACAAGAGGGGCTGTGACAGCATGGCAAGGGTAGACAGAAGTGGGCATAGAAAAATCCTGGCAGAATAAGGGCTGGGTTGTGTCATGACTGTGATGGGAAGCAGAGGGAAATGAGGACTTTGCTAGATGCCTAGATCTTCCCCATAAAGTGGAACATACCTCCATGGGCAGAGATTTTGGGGACGTTAGTGTGGCAGGGCACCTACCCCCACTTCCTGCATACCAGAGATAATAGGTGCATCAGAGATAACCCAGGAGTTGAAAGACTCAGCAGGAGTCATCTCTGGCACCAGATGGGCTCATACATCAACTAAACCCCCTGGTCTGGGGAACAGATGTGGGAAAAGATTGATGACTGAGAGACACCGTTTTACCCTATGAAAGATACATGAGTTATCACTGGGGCAGAAGCCTCTACAATCATGCACCATGAAGGTGCAAGGGACTTCTCCCCGAGTTCTGGACGCAGGCTCGTGGTTACTTTTCCAGAAATTGAGAGAAAGGATCTCGATGTGTGCTGCACCAACGATTGGATGGTAAGATACATTGAATCCTAAGCTTATACTATTTCTTTGCTAGCTGTAACTCAATGGGTACCTTATCGGGCACTGTATAAAATCTACTAGTAGTTCTTTACTTTTTGTTTTATACCTGTGTAGTATTAGTTTGTTTTAAGTCTTATATCTGTTAGTTTTATTGTCTATTAATAAATAATTTGTTCTACAATAGACAGAATCAGTCATTATTAAAAGAACTTACGAATGGGAGGGAGTTTTGAGGTGCTGGTCGTCTCAATAAGGTTACTACCTGCTGCCAGAGGCCTGGGCAGTCGGAAAGGACTTATTTAACTCCCACATCCATGCATGACAGTTAGACTATTCTTAGCATCCCTCTCCCACCTCCTCCTCTGGATTTGTGTGACCCATCACAATGCTTACACTCTTTCTCACTGCTACAGTCACCATCTCTGGACCCTACGTACACTATTACTGTGAAGACAAAATGTTTATGATGTGTTTTCATTCAAAGAAAACTTCCCATGCATGTTAAAAGTAATTGTCAGCAGTTTCTTTATGCTTCCTTTGCCAAGAGCCTAGCGGAGAACTTATTTTTACAGCACATTATTTATGGCCCAACAGAAGTATTGCTGACAATTTGAGATTCACAACTCCAGCCCCAGGCGATGAAGCAGGTTTTTCTGAGAAAGTCTTCTACAGACAGCAGCAGGAGACAAAATCACCATTAAAACAGGATGGGGGAAAGCCATCCTTGAGTTGCCTTTTCTGTTTGTCCTCACCAAGATTTCTGCCACCATCTTAAACCATGAGATTCTCAGGCTCTGAAACTAACTCATCAGGAGCTGAAATGTCCCCAACCCTGGTGGCAGGGCTGGATTTCTGCTGCACTAGGTGGGGAGTAAGGACATATGGAATCTTACTTCTCTGCTCTTTTCTCTCTTCAGTCCATCTCATCTATTCAGGTAACTTCACCTGCTTTAAGAAGCTTTTTAAGCCCCTTGTGTGGAGATTTTCACAACACTGGGATTGGCAAACTCAGATGCTGAGTTTTCAATCCCTACTGTTTGGCTTTGCAAACCCCTGAACAAAGGGGTCTTGCTTGGAGCACATGCTCTTAAATAGCAGAAACACAATATGCAGGAAAAGCCAAGCATCCCTGCAGGCATAGGTCCTTCTGAGGTGGGAAGTGTTGATGTTAGCAAAGCAAACCTCTAGGAATCATAAAACAATCAATCATAGAATGGCTTAGGTTGGAAGGGACCTTAAAGATTATCCCATTCCAATTCCCCTGCCATGAGCAGGGACATCTTCCACTAGACCAGGTTGCTCCAAGCCCCATCTAACCTGGCCTTGAACACTGCCAGGAATGGGAGAGGGGGGAGGTGTGGCAGGATGTGTCCTCCTCCTCTACCACAGATAGTTGGTGCATAAAGAGATAACCTAGGGGCTGAAAGGCCCAGCAAGGGGTCATCTCTGGCACCAAAAGGGCTCAGGCCTCAGCTAAGAATCAAAATCTTAGTCTAGAGAGCAGATGTGGGAAGAGATAAAAGGAATATTATTGTCTGAGAGACACAGTTTTACAAACTATAAAAGACACACGAGTAATCACAGCCGTATAAGCCTTCTAAACACACACCCTGTCAAGTGTTTGAGACTTGTCTCCAGAGTTTGGATGCAGATTCCATGGTTACTTTCCTGGGAATTGAGGGAAAGGATCTTGATGTGTGCTCCACTAACTATTGGATGATAAGATACATTGAATCCTAAGTTATATTATTTCTTTGCTAGCTGTAACATTAATAGGTACCTTTAACCCTACTAGTAGTCTCTTTTTGTCCTTATTCCTGTGTAGTATTAGTTTGTTTTAAGTCTTATGTTGAAATAAGCAAAGTTAGTATAGCCAAAACCAACTAAAGTAGATTCAGTAAGCAAACCCAGCTAGAGCTAATTAATGTTTAACCAAAGAATTGAGTTGGGAGTAAGCCTTAAAGTATAAGTAACTGGTTGCTTGTCATTTTATATTTGTCCAACTGTACTTACATTGAGAAACAGCAATTACTAACTGTTCTACCTAAAAGACCCATTCAAATAGAAGAACTGGATGTGTTTCAAAAGCAATTTGTATTGTCAAAAGCCAGAAAAGCAGAACGGTTAAAAAGAGGAAGACAAGTTTTACTTCATCATTCTTGCCCTCCCCTCAAATTATGCGACCACCGACTTAATTTAAAGAACAAACCACACAAGCTTAATAACTATTCAGCTAATTACCATACAGAGTGGGGAATGGGAGGTATTAATGTGATTAATGTGTGTTTGTATTTTGAATATTCAAAACCCCTTGCAAATAAATAGACCTTGTATTGTTTTGTGTATTGCTCTGCACATTAGGGAGCTATCCCACGCATCAGCCCAGCACTGAAATAAACATACACTTTCTAACAACTCTGTCAGAGAGTCTTTGTCCGTCTCTAATTTGGTATCGGTATTAGATCAATACCCATATTTTGGTAAATCAATGTCTGTTTCTTTTTTGTCTATTGAATAAATAATTCATTCTATAATACACCGCATCAGCCATTATTGAAAAACTTGCAAACAAGAGTGGATTTTGGGGTGCTGGCTGCCTCAATAAAGCTACTGTCTTCTGCCGGAGGCCTGGGCAAAAGGCAGGGACTTATCTAAACCCCTATATCCTTTTGTAACAGGGGGCCACAGCTTCTCTGGGCAAGCTGTTCCAGTGTAATTTATGAATCATGAGCACCTCAGCACTGCAATGCAACAGCTTGGCCCACCAGTGGAGAAGGACAAACTGAAGGCATTTACTTCTCTGAGGCAAGTAGAAATGGGGCAGACAAGGACTCAAAAGAGCTCTCCGGTGCTGCTCCTCATGGTACCAAAGACTTCACAGAGAAAGGTGATGAACCCCAGCCACTGCTCCACATCCTGCTGCTGCAACTCCTCCCGCATGGTGAAGTCCTTCTGCAAGAGGGACAGAGACAACAGGCTACATCAGCAAAACCGTATCACCATGGGATAGGCAATGGCTGTCTGGAGAGAGAAATAAGAGGAAACTGAAATGGGGAGGGGGGGAAGAAAGGCAGAATGACTGATAACAGCAGGGAGATTACTCAACACATGTGGAGTGGCTGGAATTTCAACACAGCAAAGCCACCAGAAAGCAGGTACTGGTAGTGATGCCTTTTTCCTGGTGTTAGGAAAATGAAGCTAGACACGGTTAAGAGTGTTGGGGTTTTTACCTCAGTATTTTAATCAGGATCCTGTTTGATGCATCCACTTCACCCAGGTGACACGTGGCAAAATGCACACACCCCGTCAATCACACACACCAGTTATAGACTTTACACATTAGCATATCTAACAAGGGGGCCCAATAATAAGGTTGGGGTGGGCTAACCCCTAGTTTACAGATTCTGTCCTGCTAGGAGACCTTGGGTTCCTGAGATAGTAGGAATGTTTGGTCTCCCTGGCTCTGCAGTTCTGGGGTGTTTAGTCTCAGGCCTGCAGCACACTTACAAAACACTAAGCACTAAACTAAGTAAAAGGTTGCAAGTATGCATACTGCTAATACTTGTGGATACAGAGAACTGTGTGAAAGGTATATA
>JAHLSL010013729.1:212069-260100 GCA_025920805.1 Petroica traversi
GGCGGTGGTGGTGGAGGAGGGGGAGGGGTTGCCAGCGCGGCGCCTCTGTGCCCCGCTCCCAACTGCATAGGCGGCGATGGCAGTGGTACAAGCGGTGACACCCCCCCCTCCCCGCCTGTACGCAAAGCCGGTGCCACCATGTCCAGTATATCTGCTTCCTCTGTCCCCACTGACTTTGTCAGCAGATGCCTTATCCTCTCTTCCTCCTTTTTCTTTCCCCGTACAGCCATTTCCAAACAGCCTTTCTCTATCTCATATGCTTCTTCTCTATTTAGTAATATGGTTAAGAGTTCTGCATATTTTAGCTCATCAAATCTGCGCAGAGCTCGAAGTTCTACCAGGAGCTCTGTGACTATTTCGCTTTCTAGACTCCCAAAACGCGGCCAGACATTCTGTTCTCCTAGCTTTAACGTCGGCCAGACGCGGGTACAGAGTCTTATTAACTCCTCTTTATCTAGGAGAGTCCTTTTTCCAGTTAAGTATCTCCAGTGTTTCAATACCAGATCTAATGGTGAATCTCGTGGTATTTCTACATCCTCATCAGAGAATACACAACCCATTTTACTCACAACCAGGGAAAAACAACCGAAAAAAAGACTCGCCTTTGCAAAATACTTAAAACTACACAACTAACTCCGGCTACCAGCTTAAAAGCAGGTTTTAAAACAGCAAAACCGCACCAAAGGGAAACTTCCTGAACTTTCCTCAGCTGAGACTCGAACCTGCGGCTCCCGGCTGCCGGTAATTCTATTAACCGGCGCCTCAACCCACCGGAATAATGTGACTGCCCAAGCACCAACCTCCCATGGTATAACGGAGAGCGTCCTCCCCTTCCCACGATCTTTGCAGGGAGAGAGGGTTAATTCCCGTTAATTTCCCCCTTTTCATGGGCCCCTCTGACCCCCCCTGCCCAACCTCCCAACCTCCTTCATATGTTAGTTCAATACCGAAGTGCTGTCCTCACCCTTTGCTCACCTCTCTTCTGTTCATTTGTGTGCTGGGTCCTAGAGCCCCGGTCGCAGTGTTGGACTGCTGCCTTAGCCCCGTGGAATGCTGGCAAAAAGCGGGACTAGGCGACGATGTTTCTCAGCCCAAGACTGCGAGTTTCGAGGTCTCTGGTCCCTTCTGTGGTCGCCAGTAACTGATGCCTTTTTCCTGGTGTTAGGAAAATGAAGCTAGACACGGTTAAGAGGGTTTTGGGGTCTTTACCGCAGTGTTTTAATCAGGATCCTGTTTGATGCATCCACTTCACCCAGGTGACAGCGTGGCAAAATGCACACCCACCATCAATCACACACACCAGTTATAAACTTTACACGTTAGCATATCTAATAAGGGAGCCCAATAATGGGGCTGGGGTGGGCTAACCTATAGTTTACAGAATCTGTCCTGCTAGGAGACCTTGGTTTCCTGAGATAGTAGGATGTTAGGTCTCCCTGGCTCTGCAGTTCTGGGGTGTTTAGTCTCAGGGCCTGCAAAACACTTACAAAACACTAAGCACTAAACTAAGTGAAGGGTTACAAGTATGCATTCTAATACTTGTGGATACAGAGAACTGTGTAAAAGGTATATAAAAGAATATGCAAAAATCATCCCGGCATCACTTCAGCAAGCGGCAGCTCTGATCGTTCTATTTCGAGATCCCCCAGAGAACAAGAGAGGCAACAGCTGTCTCGTCTCGCCTTTTTACCAGCCCAAATCTCGCTTTATCTCTGCCCCCCTGAGAAGAAGCTTGCCTCTCTTGCCCCCACTTGCTAAAGGGACACACCACCTGCATTGCCGGCACGGACCTGCTCTCCCTTCTGATGTGAGTTTTCTCCCTCTCCCTGCCGTGCCGAGAGGCTGCCGGGTCCTTCCCTGCTTATCCTGCCCTGCTCTGAGACTTTGCTACATTTTAGCCTCAAGCGCCTGCCTGCCGGGACCATCTGCTGTCCCATCTCGCCGCAGTCTCACAGCCCCTGCCTGCCGGGACATCCTGCTCTCCCATCTCGCTGTTCCCGGGGATTCTGCTGCAGCACTGACATCGGTTGCCCCGAGGGCTTATGAAGAAAAGCCTTTCCTCCACCCCTCCCTGCCCTGGGCGCAGCCGCCATTACATCGTGTCACCTGGGCTCGTGCCAGAGTGCCCCCTGCAGCCTCGGGGGAATCATCGCATCCGCCCTGCCCACAGGGAGCCACCAGCGCCCCTACCGGCTGTGACTGGAACTGCACCGAAGGGAAATGTGCCTGAGGCCAAGCAGGCTAGTACTGGGTGTCTGGTTCGGTTTGTGGTTTTATGCCTTAGGTTTTTTGTTATTTGTTAGTTTTGTTTTACATGTTAGTAAAGAATTGTTATTCCTATCCTCATATCTCTGCCTGAGAGCCCCTTGATTTCAAATTTATAACAATTCAGAGGGAAAGTGTTTACATTTTACATTCCAAGGGAGGCTCCTACCTTCCTTAGCAGACACCTGTCTCTCAAACGAGGACAGTAACTCAGTTCTCCCCTCTTTCCTGTGCCCCACTATCTTCACTTATCTCAAACTCTTCTGGCGAAAAGGATACCACCACCACTACTTCCTCCCTCTCCCTGGCAACGGTAGAGCCAGAGGGAGCAAAGGGCAAATTCCAGAGACCTCTGGCAGAAGTGCTGCTTCTTGAACATCTCCACTGGCCAGTTGATTACCTATTTTCTCCTGAGTACCCTGCCTGATGTCCCTTAAAAGCTCTTATTCCGACCTGTTTTGGTAAGTTCACCACCTTGAACAAGCGAGTAATTGAGCTCTCATGAGCAGACACTTTTCCCTGCAAATTAACAAACCTCTCTCCTCCCAGCTTTCCAAACGCATGTACCACCCCACATGCATACTTGGAATCTGTAAATATTCACTAACTTTCCTTGAGGTTTGAGAGTTGGTAGAAGGCCATTTTTTTTGTATTTTATTCATGTCCTATTTGCAGTCCATGGCTACCTCTCCTGGTTTCAGAAGGGGGATTCAATCATTTCTCAAGTAACATTTGCTTGGGTTTTGTTAAGTTTCTTTAATTCACTAATTAGTAAATCTGAACAATTTAGCCAAATTATAATAGTTTTAAAGCCTTCCGAAGCAGAACTGGGAAGGTTAGTACATATTTATATGATTTCAAATATGTATACATTCTTATACCAACTCTCAGGAAAAAATTGGTTGAGACAAATTATACCGGCATAAGACCTTTAGCCACACAATTTTTCACTAAAAAGACAAAACAAATTAGACAAAAATCAAACTCAAGAATGTGCAGAATGCTTTAATGAATATTTGATTTCCCACCAAGTCACTTACTATGAAAACACAGACAAATTACAAACATTAACAAACTGACAATGCAAGCAATTATGGTGGCACTTTAAATTTCATTAGTTTTCATGCAGCTCCATCTCATGGGTTGGTAGTTCCCTATAAAAGAAAAGTGAAAATTTGGCCTACTAGACCGATTATTAAAAAGAAGTAAAAACTTCTTGTGGCTAACACAAAGTGACAGAGTCCATGTGAAGAAAGGTTTATCACATTTAGGTGTGATTTTGCAGCTTGCAGTTTCTCTGCTCTCAAACTGTTTTCCTTATCTTCAATGCAGGGATGTTTGACATTCCTAGAAAAGAGAAAATAAACAAACTCCCTGGCAAAATATGCCTGAGTGAAACAGTTAATTGCATTAACTTGTTCAGGTGGAGTTTTAGCTCTTATTCTGTGAAGTGCTTGTTGCACCACTTTTGTTGTTTCCCATAGGTTTTGAATGGGGTTTCCTCCGATAGATTGTTCAACAGAGGGAGTGAGACTGCTTTAAAAAAGTTTTGCTGGAATTGCAGTCTGTGAAGCAGGTGTCACCTTTTCGCCCTGGAGCAGTTTGCCTTATAAGTTTCCTCTTTTTGTTCCAGTGATTTTCCGTTTGGACATGATCAAGTTTGGAGGCAAGCAATGCCGCTGCCTAAAGTCCATCACTTTTTTTAGTAACCAATTGCACCCTATCCCAATTTTTTTTTTTTCCATCAAGTCCACCCTAGGGGTAGGGAAGTTACTAAGAAATTAACCAAGGAAGGATAACAAAATATTTTCCCCTAAAGTTTTCCTATAGCCCCTGCAGACAAAGCTGAATGATAAATACCTAGGCCTGCAAAGGGACACCACCAGCCCCACAAGGCAGCAGCTGCAGAATTTGCTTCAGGACTGAAACCTGCCAATTCTGGATTTTCACAACAAAATGCACAGAAAGCACAGGGGCATGGGTCCCCTCCAAACAGGAGCCGTTTGGCTCTGCACAAAACCCCATGTAGACAAAGGAATTAAATCCCCAAATCCATTTACCACAATTACTACAATTGGAGAAAGATGCATTCAAACCTCTAAGCCTACAGAAGAAATCACAATTTTCACAACTCTTGAACAATCAAAGACCTTTTTTACAATTTTCCCCCCTTAGGGAAAAAATTCAAGGTGGATCGAGAGGCCCCTGTGTCTACCAGGAAACACACCTCCTCTCAATCTGGACCTACCTTAAAAGGTAACAAGGGCTCCAGTGTGGTGGGTCCCTGGTATAATGGGAGCCCCTGACCCCCCTAACAATCCATTTCCATTATCCTCTGGACTTCCTCCTTCTGAGGATCCAGCTATCTCTGTGGACAGCCCTGCTTCCAGTGTCCTTACAGATTCCTTCCCAGCTGCTGTTTGGGTCAGCTCTCCTCTGCCAAGGAGGGAATGCCTCTACCACTTCCTTGTGGCCGACCCCGTCCCCTCTGTCCCGGGGGACCCCTTGGACCTTGTGGTTTACTCCTCTGGGGCGGTAAAAACTCTGCCATCACCTGTGCCTTTGCCTTTTCCTTATCTCTTTTTATGGACACTTGCTGTATCTTTCTAACCAGTTCATCTAGGGACTTATTCTGTCTTTCATCTAGTCCTCACGTTATTGCCTGTGAGTACTCATTCTCCTACAGCTCAAAATTATTTGTTTCTCCAGTGAACCAAACAAAAACTTTCAAAGAAAATCCTAACACTTCCACGTGCAATCTGCCTTTCCCGGATATTCCTTCCTCCTCCTCCTTGTTCTCATTCTTTTTATCACACACTGTATACCTGAGCCGGTCTCTGTCCTGCTGCAGTGTTCAAACACGGCTTCTCCCCCCCCTGGCGCTCCCAGCAGGCACGGGCAGCAGCATCACAGGCGACTGGGGCATCTCGCAGCCTCATGGGGGCTGGCGGCCACTGCCACCTCTGCCCGGGGGTGGTGGGGTCAGGCACTGCCCGGCGCTGAGCCCCAGCTGCCCCACAGGCCCCCAGTTCATGCTTCTGGTCCCACACGTCCGCGCCCAGTCCTGCCACTCCCTGCCTCAACCATATCTCTCCCCTTCAACCAATTCTGTTCCAACACACCAACACTATCCGTCCATCCCCTGTTGTAAAGACCTTTTCTTCTAATTCCCCTTATTGCCCTCTCTGGGCATGGATTGTCAAGACCCTTTCTCGACTTTCTCTCATTGCCCCCTTTGGGCATCTATGTCCTTAATTACCTCTGGAAGAATGTGTAAACCAACTCAGCATTCCTCCAAAGGATTCTTCAGAGATATTTTGGGATAGTCATCCCTTTTGCTGGGGCTCCTTCCTGGCTTTACCTTTGCAGCCCTCCATGGATGCCCTCCCAGGTTTACTCTCCAAAGATCCCATTTTACTCACCAGTGAGATTTTCAGTGGTCCTTCCCTGTGGACTCTTCACGGACCCCCCTGGTCCGTCACTCGTCTGTCTCCTGGACAGTCTCGGGCACCCAATCAATCGCCCAGTGCGGCCGGTGGCGTGGGCCGGACAGCTGACCACAGGGACGGATGGCAGCTCGGCGGCTTGTTCTGAGAGCTTCCTTTTCGTTAAGTCAGCTTCAGCTAGGGACTTCTTTTCCACGAGCCAGGCTTCCCTGGGATGGTGGCCGCTGTCCTAAAAACCGGAGAGCTGCTGAGAGAGAGAGTGTTCCTTTGCCCGGAGCCCAAATCAGACACAAGACATGAGGGTCTGCTCTGCTTGGGCTCAGGGGCAAAAGACCTGGAATAGCCCAACATTCAGACTTTTATTCTGAGGGTTACAACTTATCTCATAACGGTACAGGGGAGGACACGGAGAAGGGTCGAAGGTCAGGATGCAGTCAGGAAGGAGAAAGGGAGGAAAGAGTGAGACACAAGATACTATTGTTAACTGAGGGGCAGGTGGGGGGAGTTCGACTCCCTTTCCAAGGCCAAACTTAACTCTACCTTCAGAGGGGCCTCACTTTCTAGGCCCCCAGAAATTCTTCAGGGGATATATCATTCTCTGAGCTTGAACCACCGCTACAGCCCAGTGCCGGCCGCCACCAAGGGGAGCTGATCACCAAAAGTGGGTGAGGCGCGCCTTCAGCTCCGCTCGCTGCCCGCTGCCTGCTGCCCTCGGACGGTGGAAATACCCTGGACCGAGCCCCCAAATTGTCATGAAAAGTAATCCACAGACACCAGAGGTTTATGTCCAAAAAGGACACAGGGGAGTCCTGTAACTTTATTCAAATAAAGGGAGACGCTATGGGGCATTTCCCCTGGGGTCTCTCAGATTGTTAGAGGATGCAGCCTCCCTTTTATCCTAATTTCCCGACCACATTTCCCTCTCTCTTCTCCCATTGGCTGAGGTACTTGAGAGGTAAAGACTTCCAGAAATGCCTAATACCTATGGCCCCCTTCTAATGCATAATGCCCTCCCCTTTGTCTTTTCCTTGTGTCAATCAGTGGAATTCCTATGGAATATATGGTTCTTCCCATTGTCTTTCATCTCTCAGTATCCAATTTTATTTATCAGCAGACCTGCAGTTTGTTTGTAAAGACAAATCTTTCTCATTCCATTTAACCATCAGTGGAATCCTTCTCATTGTTTTTTTTAATCTCTCAGTCCTAGTTTTATCTACTAGCAGACCCACAGTTTGTTTGTAAAGACAAGTCCCTCATTCCTTTCAAGTGGAAGATGTGTTTAATTGGATAGCATAGTGAATCTCAAATTTAAGTGCGATCTTATTTTTGATATTAATTGTTGGTTTATGGATTTTATTCCAATTTTGCAAAATGGGATGTAATAGAATGTCTAGATCCAACAAAAACTGTCTTTTCTAAAACTGTAAAAGATCTCAAAAAGATGGCTGGCTACTCTGTATAATGGAAGTTTTTTGAAAATTAAGTTTGTGTACCTAGTGTTAAGAATCTTGATTAGTATTGTTAAGGTTCTAGAAAATTTAAATGTTTTACCCAATAAGTTTTATTAATAGTGATTATTGCATTTTAGTGTCTTAAGTCTTGCTAAAGACTCAGTGATTTAAGTGTAAGTAATCTTAAAAGAAGTAATCAAGATCACTTCCAAAGGGGGAAATTTTTGAAAATGATAGATGTTTCTTAACTAATTTTTAATTAGTTGTTTTAATTAATTGTAAGCAGTGTCTACTTTTAGCCAGCACTAGTTAAGTTTCTTCACAGACTCTTATTGTTACTTTGATCATTAAATCACTGAAACCTTAAGTTTTTTAAAACTAACCCTGACAAGCTTCAATAAACAAAGCCAAGAGGATTTGAATAGTGGGCATCTGGGATCTTAAATGTATGGCACTTCAAGGATGTTGGAGTAACCAGATGAAGTACTAAGGGCTGAACAACAGGTCTTGAGCCAAAGTTGACCTCTGGATGAACCTTCCAACCAAACATTACATGTATCCACTCATTAATGAAGTATTGTTAGCAATATATGTACCATTAGTGAAACATGTATTTACCTTTCCGTATTTAGAAGCCAGACAAGGCCATGACATCAGACATCTGGCTTTGTTTGGAGGTGTATGATCAAAGACAACTCCCATGTTTCATCCTTGAGTCCTGGCCAGGCTTTGGGTGGAACACAAGAGGAGGATGAAACCAGATGTTCCCACACTAGAAGTTATGTCAGCTTGTTTATTCAACAGTATAAAAGCTGGGCCTTCTCACAGCAGTTGGAAGCCTTGCCTGTGGATAGACGCACCATGCAGGATTTCCCAGTTGCTGGGAGTGGCTCTTCAGTCCTTCCCTGTGACAGGAGCTTCCCCAGCTGTTGCACAGACCTGGATGAAGGAGTAAAGTATTAGGGTAACTGGTGATGTATCTTTCTTAATAACTATTGGCAATGTTTTGTAGCAATGATTATGTGCATTGCTTAGCTTATCCTTTTGTAATTCTTTGCAATTTTGCATTATAGTAAATTACACTTCTTCCTTTAATTTGTGTCTGCATCTTTGGTGCCGACTCTGCCCACTGGCAAAACACCAGAAGATACAGAGGAGATTAATGCCTGGAAAACTGGAGACTCCCTACCCGAGAAAAAGATAGCAAAAGGACTAAAGAATGTGGAGAAAATTAGCATGAAGAGGGAGAAATCAATAACCAATAGAGGATAGAATACTGTGATAAATACATATTATAATATTGGCTTTTTGCAAGTGTCAGAATGAATATCATGTATATAATGTTAATCCTTATTGATGTAGCTTTTGTTATAAAAACCATAATGATTACCAAATGCTTTTTTTCTTTGTTCTTACTTAGATATAGTTGAAAAATAACTAATACAGCTGTGTTAAAATGTGCCTAACTTACAATAAACCACCTGCTTAGTTAGATAAACACCAGTGTGACAAGCACCGGTCACAGGACATCCCTATCAAAAACAACCATCTGTTGGAAGCTGATGGACAAAGGAAGATACTGAACTCTCCAAAAGAACTACGCATGCGCTAAAAAGGCAGACCCAATGAGGAGCCATGCTAATGAGTTCCTGGAACATGTAAAATAGTTTGGGGAAAAGTTTGAATATGCATAATCTTCTATGAATATGCAACAGGCTGATGCAATAAGAAATGTATAGAAAGAAAGTCTCTCACCCCACCAAATGTGCTCTTGGCTCAGTGCCAAGGGTACCCAGCATCCTGGGCATTGTAACCTTTTGCTCTATCTTGTCCCTAATTGTCTTTTATTAAACCTTTAAATTTTAACAGGAGACTGGACTTCATTTTTCACAATAATAAATAATGAAAATAATTATGTAACTGAGAACCAATGAATATTATTTTCTTTGTTTGTTGAAAATGCATAAATAAGTGAAAAAGTTTTGTATAGGTGTCTGTGTGGAGGCCAGAACTTTGTCAGCCCCACACACACACCTCTTGGCCAAGAATAAAGTAATATCTTACTTGCTAAAATCAAAAAGACAGTGTTTGGGAGTCTCATTTATCCAAACGATTTCAGTGACACTGCCACTTGCTTCATGGGAGAAAAGACTGACCCCTACCTGCCTACAACATCCTTTCAGGCAGTTATAGAGAGCGAGAAGGTCTCCCCTCAGCCTCCTCTTCTCCAGATTAAATATCCCCATCTCCCTCAGTCGTTCCTGATAGGACTTTTTCAGCCCCTTCCCCAAGCTCCATTGCCCTTCTCTGGACACGCTCCAGCACCTTAATGTGTTTCTTGGAGTGAGGAGCCCAAAACTGAACACAGGACTCGAGGTGCAGCCTCACCAGTACAGGGGCACGATCACTGCCCTCGTCTTGCTGGCCACACTATTGCTTATACAAGTCAAGATGCCCTTGGCTTTCTTGGCCACCTGGGCACACGCTGGCTCATATTGATACAGAAGGCTGAAGATTTAAGGGTTAACTGCTGTTTGTGGGTGCTACTGGTATTGTCAAAATCAGCAGCTATTTGCTAAACAATGTATATCGCTCGCTCCACGCTTATCTTGCTTGCTAAGCAGAAAGGAGAGGATGCTGGGCCATTGATAGGAGGATGTATGACCATTGATAGAAGGATGTATGGCCATTGATAAGGGGCAGAAACCATGACCGAAGATCCTGTTTTTGATCCTGACACCAGCTCTGGGGTTTGGACTTTGTTATTCATAAAACCTATAAGACTTTCGCATCTTGTCAGGTACTGAGGTTGTTGCTTGAAGAGGGTAGAAGAGTGATTGAAGAATGGTTTTGGAAAAAGTTGTTGTAATTGGAATGTAGAATTGACTATATCCTTTGTTTGGACAGTTGTGAAAATGTTTTGAGGGTGTTTGGGGTGTTCGAATGGTTTTGAGAGATGTAGTGTTGGCTTGCCCTGCCTTGAAGAGGCATACACCCTGTTCCTGCGGCGCGGCACCATGGAAACCCCGCATTCAAGAGAGTCCTCCTCCCACCGAAGATACAATACTACCCTAGACACATGCGAGCCATTGGCTAGAAGATAGAAGCCTGTCAGCAGAGCTGGGAGAGGAGGCGACCAATCAACATGGGGCGTGGAGGCGGGACTAAGGGGGGTGGAGCGGAGCGGACACTCGGTGCTATTTCTCGGGCCAAGTTCCGGGGCTGGCTCTCTTTACGTTCGGACTAGCCACAAGGTAGCTTCGGTGCTGGAACAGACCATTTCCCAACCACGCTTTTTCAAACAACCAGCACCGAAAGAAAGCTTTGCCTGGGTTGTGCCAGCCAGACTGGCTGAAAAAATGTCTTCAATTGTGGAGGATCCTGGACTTCATCTTTTTTTTCTTTTTGCTTCCAGTTTTTCTAATTGTTAAATAAACCATTTTTATTTAGTTTAATACCTGGAATTATCCTTTTTTTTAAAACAGACTTGAGCCAAGAAGTTAGAGAGCATGCGCAAGGAAGAAAGGTGAAACGTTCATCTGAGGAAGACTACTTACTTCATCTAAAGAAGACTGCTTACTTCATCCTAGAAGATCCCCAGCTTGACCACCAAACAGAAGCACAGGGGCAATGCATGGCAGTGCGCATGCGTTTGGAAATGCTAATGAGTTTTGAGCTAATTATAATATGAAGCGGGGACAGGCAATGAATATATAGAGACCTATTGTGTAAACTAATGCATATGTAACTTATAACTGGATATATGCCAAGCTGAGTGCCGCAAACGGTGCGCAAGTCTTTGAGGAGCGATCCCCTTGCGCCCGGCGCCTTATTAAATCTTACCTACACTATAACTACCGAGTTGTGGGGTCTTTTCCGCGTATCGTTTTGGCGACCGCAGCAGGACAGACTCTGCCTGGCTGCAGGATCGGCCGAGAAGTGGACGTCCGAGCCGTGGCCTGGGATTTTCCTGAAAGAACTCCACTTCTCGGACCGCTCACTGCGGGGGCAGGCAACAACCTGCTGGGACTGCGGGGAAAACAGTATGTTTTGGATTTAGAGTGCCTGTAAGTCGTACGCTTGGCCGGGGGGCTGGTAAGATGAATGGAGACGTCCGGTGCACAGCTTAACCCCCGTATGGGAAGAGAGAGGCTTGCAAGCCGCCGGCTGAGGGGGCTGGCAGGGGGATTCGCCGACTGATAGGGCAGCTGCTAGTGGTCCTGGGGGTGGATCAGGCGATTCCAAGGTTTACTGCTATTGTGCTTGGGTACAGACGGAGTGTATGTAATTTGTGTAAGCACGACAGGATGTGAGTGATAAGTGAGAATGAGTATTAAGTCGTGGCTAACTGTGAATAATTTTAGTCTGTTAGTATGAATGGGGGTTTGTTGGTTGTTTTAAGAAAGTTTGTTGTGTGTTCTCTGTGATTTGTAAGAGTGTTTAGGGACAGCTTAGTTGTAGCAATAACTTGTAGTATAAAAGCTGCAAAGTTTTCTGTGAGGGGACGTGAAACAAAATAATAAAAGACGAAAATGGCAGGGAGAATTGAATGAATTCACTCCTCTCAGTGTTTTTGCCTTAATCTAACAATACCCCTCCTCTGCCCAAATTGTAAAACAGGAAGCACTTGTAGTGCTTGGACTCTGTGTGAGTGTGGCGTTTGTAACAAAAAGTGGTATCGTGTCATTAGCAGAAAAGGGAAGAGGTGCCCAGACTGCAAACATGTTGAGGTCAGGGCCTCAGAGTGGAGACCTTAATAAAAGGGACTGGCTGACTCTGAGAGCAGAGCACTCAGAAGCAACTGTTGTAGCTTTAGTGTGTGGGAAAAGTCACTTAGTTCCTGAGGGATGGGGTGTGTAAAGAATTAGGAAAAGACAGTTAAAGGGTGTGAAAAGAGGTTTGGGTGGAAACAAGATAAAACAAGGGGGAGGAAGTAAATTTTGCCTTGCTTAGAGTTTAAATTCCAGCAGTGAATAGTTGAGAAATTAAGGGGAGATTTATTAGCAAGGATAATTGGTGGAAAGTGTAGGAGGGCACTTAGGAGTGGAATATTTTAAATGAGAAGATATGGGGACTGGCCAGAGCAAGCAGAGCCCTAAGGCCAGTCCTTTGGGCTGTGTCCTGGTACACTGGAAAGAGATAGTGGGGTGTGGAGGCACAGAAAATAAAAGAACCCTTGGGAAATATTGTAACCAGTGGTGGCCATTGTATAAATTAGATGATGGGATAAAGTGGTCCCCCAATGGGACCTTGGATTATAATACTTTGTTACAGTTAATGTTATTCTTAATATGAGAGGGCAAATGGGAAGAGACATCTTACACAGATGTGGCAGGACAGGTCTACCCTCCTCCCCCTTCCTGCATACCAGAGATAATGGGTGCATCAGAGATAACCCAGGAGTCAAAAGACTCAGCAGGAGTCATCTCTGGCACCAAGGAGGCTCAGACCTTAAGAATAAACATCCTAGTCCTGAGAAGAGATGTAGGAAGAGATAAAGGAAAATATTGATGACTGAGAGACACCGTTTTACCCTATGAAAGATACACGAGCTATCACTGAAGCAGAAGCTTCCACACACACACCATGAAGTAAGGGACTTCTCCCTGAGTCCTGGATGCAGGCTCGTGGTTACTTCTCCAGAGATTGAGAGAAAGGATCTCGATGTGTGCTGCACCAACGATTGGATGGTAAGATACACTGAATCCTAAGCTTATACTATTTCTTTGCTAGCTGTAACTCAAAGGTACCTTATCGTGCACTGTATGAAATCTACTAGTAGTTATTTTCTTTTTTGTTCTTATATCTGTGTAGTATTAGTTTGTTTTAAGTCTCACAGTCAATAGTTTTCCCCGTCTATTAATGAATAATTTGTTCTATAATAGACAGAATCAGTCATTATTAAAAGAACTTACGAACAGAAGGGGGTTTTGAGATGCTGGTCGTCTCAATAAGTCTACTACCTGCTGCCAGAGGCCTGGGCAGTCGGAAAGGACTTATTTAACTCCCAAATCCATTCATGATAGCAGATATGTTTTTCTCCCTCCAAAATCACCCTGAGTAGCAGAGAGACTGTGAGATTCGACCGCCTAGTGATCCTTTTATATTAGCAATTGAAAAGGAAAACAAGCACAGCTGGGGAAAACTGAAGTGGCGTTGCTCGGTGTGCAGTATAGGCCAGAGATGCACTAGACCTGACGAAGTCCATCAGGTAATGGTGCAGGAACAAGAATTAAATGATTGTTTACTTAAGCCCCCCTCTAGGAGGAGATGGGAGGAAGATGATGCCTCAGAAGGAACACCGGCTTCCTCCCCTCCAGGTAGTCCCATCTCATCTCGAACCAGAAAACATGTGCTACAAGCACCTTTACGACAGGCAGTGGGACCAGGCAGTGAGACAAGGTTAGTCAGGGTACCTTTTTCGACATTTGATTTGGTAGCGTGGCAAAAGGTAGCCAAAAATTACCGAAATGATCCGGTGGGTACAGTGAAACGCTTAAGATTTATTATTAAGCAACATAATCCTGACTGGGCAGACATGCAACTATTATTAGATGCAATGACCGAGACAGAAAAAACAGTTAATATTAAAAGCAGCAGGGGAATTAGCATCAGATCATTATAGCGCAATGCAGGAGGATGTAAAACAATATTTTCCATTCCAAGAACCAAACTGGGATGCTAATCGAACAGCAGAGGTAGAAAAATTAAAAGGTTATCAAGAATGGATTGCAAAGGGGATGGAGAGAGCCATCCCACAAACAAGAAACTGGTCAGCTTGATATGCAGTCAAACAGGGTCCTTCTGAGACACCATCCGAGTTCCTGGATCGCCTGAGGGACACAATGCGTCGCAACACTCCCCTGGACCCTGGATCTGAGGTGGGAATACAACAACTTTTATCCCTATTTATAGGTCAATCCACAGGAGACATCAGAAGAAAGCTTCATAAAATCCGGGGGGTAGATGGGAGAAATTTGGACACCTTACTGGAAGAGGTGTGGAGAGTATTTAGCAATCGGGAAGAAAGCTATAAACAAGGGATGAAAAAGTTAGTGGGAGTTGTAGCAGATGAGAAAAAGGGAAAGCGTGGACAGGGACCACCCAGACAAGGGATACCTAGACAAGGTCCACTCCAGTTGGATAAAAATCAATGTACAATTTTAAGAAAATTTGGCCATTGGAAAAATCAATGTCCAGAAAGAAAACAAGATAACCAGCAAAAGAAAAGAGAACGAGAAGGGGTGGTCTCACATGTGGGGGAAGACTGAGGAGGACCGGGGGGGAAATCTTCCCTAGCAGACCCTCTGGTTATAATGAAGCTAGGGGAAAATGAAAAAGGAGTAGAATTTCTGGTTGATACAGAAGCTACATATTCCGTTTTAAATCAGGCTTTAATGCCTGTGGGGGATGATTATATCATGGTAAAAGGGGCAATAGGCCAATCTGAAAGGGCATACTTTTGTAAACCCTTGAGGTATAAACTAGGGAAACAATGGGGCATTGACAGATTTTTATACATGCCCAACTCCCCAAAGGCACTTTTGGGTAGAGATTTGTTGGAACAGCTACAAGCAACCATTACGTTTAAAAATGGGGAAATTACTCTGGAGGTAAATGATCAACAATATGTGGAAGTATTAAGTTTAATACTAACTACCTCAGAGACTGAAGAAGAGATGAGGGAAGAGATCACAAACAAAGTATTTCCTGGAGTATGGGCCACAAATGTATCTGGAAGGGCCAAAAACGCACCCTCAATACAGATTAAGCTTAAGGAGGGAAAACAACCAGTCAGGGTTAAACAGTACCCCATTAAAAAGGAGGAAAGAGAAGGAATTAGCCCAGTAATTGAAAATTTTCTGCAGCTAGGATTATTAAGGGAATGCCAGTCTGACTTTAACACCCCTATTTTGCCTGTCTGCAAACCTGATGGGTCGTACTGAGTGGTACAGGATTTATGGGCTGTTAACAAAATACTGAGGATCTTTATCCTGTAATGGCAAACCCTTACACCTTATTAACGTGTTTAACACCCGAGCTAACTTGGTTTACTGTTTTAGATCTAAAAGAAGTCTTCTTTTGCCTCCCTCTCCATAAAGCCAGCCAGAAAATTTTTGCATTTGAATGGAAAGCCCTAAGAGTGGGCGCAAGATGCAGCTCACATGGACAATGCTGCCTCAGGGTTATAAAAACAGTCCCGCCTTGTTTGGAGAACAACTTGCTAAGGACCTGGAATCCTGGGAAGCCCCACTGGAAGAAGGAAAGCTATTGCAGTATGTAGATGATCTCCTAATAGCCACCCAAACAGAAGAGGCTTGTGTGGAATGGACGGTAAGCTTCTTGAACTTTCTAGGGATGCAGGGGTACAGAGTATCCAAAAGGAAAGCTCAGGTGGTAAAACAGAAAGTAATCTACCTGGGCTATGAGATCAGGGCTGGACAACGAACTCTAGGGCAAAGCCGCAAAGAGGCGACATGCCAAACCCCAAAGCCCCAGACAGTAAAGGAATTGTGGACCTTTTTGGGAATGACGGGGTGGTGCCGGTTATGGATTTATAATTACAGATTGCTTGTAAAGCCCTTGTATGCTCTCATTACAAGCAGAAACAGAGACATTCAGTGGACAAAAGAGGCCACACAGGCCTTCAATCAGCTAAAAAATACTCTCATGTCAGCCCCAGCTTTAGGGCTCCCAGACGTGAGTAAACCATTCTTTCTGTTCTCCCATGAAAAGCAGGGGATTACTCTGGGAATACTGGTGCAGGATTTGGGTCCATACCAATGGGCAGGGGCCTATTTCTCTAAGCAGCTGGATGCAGCAGCTAAAGGATGGCCTGGGTGCCTTGGAGCCATTGCTGCAGTCATGCTGAATATCCAAGAAGCCCACAAGTTCACTCTAGGCCAGAAGATGACTGTGCTGGTGTCTCATACAGTGTCCGCAGTTCTGGAAGTGAAAGGCGGACACTGGCTCTCCCCACAAAGGTTTCTAAAATACCAAGCCATCATGGTGGAACAAGATGATGTAGAAATAGTGGTAACTAACACTGGCAACCCAGCTTCTTTTCTCAGTGGAAACCAAAGGGAGCCAATGCACCACAATTGCCTGGAGACCATCAAAGCTACTTACTCCAGCCACCTGGACCTGAAAGATACCCCTCTGGGTGATGCAGAGACCTAATTCACTGATGGGAGCAGCTATGTCATCAGTGGAAAGCGACATGCTGGGTATGCAGTTACCACCTGCCAAGAGGTCATAGAATCTGGACAGTTACCAACAAATACCTCTGCACAGAAAGCTGAGATAATTGCCCTAACCCGTGCCTTGGAAATGGCAAAAGGGAAAAGGATAAACATCTACACAGACTCGAGGTATGCATTTGGGGTTGTACATGCACACGGAGCCATTTAAAAAGAAAGAGGGTTGTTGAACTCACAGGGGGAAAATGTCAAACATGCACAAGAAATAATGTGACTGTAAGACGCTGTGCAGTTACCTGAGAAAATAGCAATCATGCACATTAAGTCACACCAGAAAGTGAGCTCATAATTGGAAGAAGGAAACGAGCTGGTGGCTCGAGAGGCAAAAGAAGCTGCAAAAGGTGAGGTAGCAACTGAGGGGGCCCTGAAACCAGAGGGACAAATCTCCTTAGAAGGTAAGCCAATATATAACAAAAAGGATAGAAAGCTAATCAAAAGCCAAAAGGGAATATATAATCAGGAGGGCTGAGCTGTTACTGAAGAAGGAAAACTAGTCATTCCCTCTTATTTGTTACGGTCAGAAATAAAAGAAGAACACCAGAAAAAACATTGGGGAATAGATGCCCTATATAATTATTTGATTCAGAGAATTATTGCCAGGAATCTTCTAGCTACCATCACACAGGTAACCCGACAGTGCGACTTTTGCCTCCAGTCTAAACCCAAGAACACCCCAAAGCCAAAACTTGGCCAAACTGAAAAGGGCCATGGACTTGGACAACAGTGGAAAATTGACTTTATAGAATTGCCAAAAAAAAAGGGGGTATAAGTATTTGTTGGCATTAACAGATACCTTTTCAGGGTGGCCAGAAGCCTTCCCCACCAGAACTGCCAAAGCTCGGGAAGTAACCAAAGTCTTCTTACAGGAAATAATACCACGCTTCGGAGTCCCAGCCACAATATCCTCAGACAGAGGACCACACTTCATTTCAAAGGTGGTGCAACAAATTAGCCGCTATTTGGGCATAGATTGGGAGCTCCACACTCCCTACCACCCACAATCAAGTGGCCAAGTGGAGAAAATGAATCATATCATCAAACAACAAATTGTAAGGCTAGGGCAAGAAGTCAACCTACCCTGGCCCCAATCCCTTCCACTGGCCTTACTATGAATTTGAACCAAACCTAGAACTAAAGAGAAGTTAAGCCCTTTTGAAATGCCTTATGGGAGGCCATATGGAATACAAAAAGGGATATCTATCCAAATCGGGGAAGAAACACTAGCCACCTACATGGCGGCTTTGAGCAAACAACTTAGAGAAATTGAAAAGGATGTGGCTGGAACCAAAAGTCCAGGTCTAGATGGTCCTGTACATAATATACAGCCTGGTGATTATGTGTATGTTAAGTCTGTAACAGAAAAGACTTTGGAACCACAGTGGAAAGGACCATTTCAGGTGCTTCTCACTACCTTCACAGCAATCAGAATTAAGGAGCAGAACGCTTGGATCCACCATATTCGAGTGAAAAAGGCACCAGAGGTTCCTTGGGAAGTAAAACCTGGTGATGATGAACTAAGTTAAAACTTGTTCGGGCAAAATGAGTTTTATGAAAGGAAAAATAATTTCTTTTATAATCATATTTACAATTTTGAATTGCAGAGTTACTAATGGGAAAGACATCTCGTCTGGAGCCTTTACTCGGTTCACTGGACTCATGGGAAAGTATTCTGATTTAAAAGATTTGAATTTAGCAATGGTGGTCATGCACGGGAATCAAAATTATGCAAAGCAAGAATGGAAGAAACCAAAAACCTGGCAGCTTCAAGGGACTGTAGGAGGATGTAGAAATCTGTGAACCTGTTGGATGGCCTCTGCGGTGTGTGGATGCGGTTTGGACGGAGACAGAGATCTCTAGAGTCTGGTCTTAGAGCAGGTTTATTGTAATAAAGAGCGTGGGGGTAAGAGACCTGCCATGAACCGCCAGGTGCAGTTCAGAGCAGGTCAGAGAGTTGAGAGAGAGAGAGAGGTAGAAGAAGCGGAATCCCGTGGTTCTCACAATACAATAAATCATGTTCTATGCTGAATATTCTAATTTTCACTAACCAATCTAGGACAAGATACAAATTCTATACCATTTACATACAGCCTATGAATATCCTTGTATTACCATATGGCATTATATTTTAAACCCTAAAAGCTGCTTTTTTTACCTTATGCTGAGTTAGTAAAGTCTACTCTGACCCTTGGACCTACAGGCAGGCAAGGGCCATTGTCTAATCAAGGAAGGCCATTGTTCAATCATAGAGGGAGATTACCTGCGGTGGCCATGCCGTTGTTTTTCAGTCTATTCAGTAACTGAGTTTTGGTATCTCAAAACTTGTCTTCATTTCAATCTCGCTTGTAATTTCTATATTTTCAGCATCTTTCGCCAGGTAATGATTTCAATAAGACTTCCCTATTTCTTCCTCCCCAACAGGAGGAGAAGTCAAAACAGGGTGCAGAATGATTAATGGAACAACTCATGAAAAGGCAACCAAAATTAGTGTTTCACCTCCTCCTACAGAAAGACATAATGAAATTTGTGATTATTCAAATGAATTGGATTGTTGGCACAACTTTACCTTAGTCCAAACTGTTGAAGTGGTTTGTCTGTGCACTCACGATAATATTGGGCTTTCATTCAAATTTAAGATGATTGCCATGGATAAACCTGTTACAACCCATGCCAGCACTCCAACTCAAATTATACCACTTCAACTTGAACCAGAAATTTAGGAAGTTGGTCCTTATGTAGTAAGAAATACAGGCCAACAGTTGCTGCTGTTTAACCCAGAATGGTCCCTCAAACGGGTTGAACTTTTAATGCAAACTAACATTTCTGAAATTCAGTCAGCATGTTCCCCTCTCCTACAAACATCTTTCGAAAGTTGGGCAGCCTGTGTACAGATACAAATGCCCTTTAGAGGCAGAACACAAAGAGATTTAACCGGAATATTTGGAACAGGATAGGGGGTCCTAAATGGAATTGACTCCGAAATATTAATGAATAAGCTGGCCACTGCAATGAGCGATTTAACAAAGCTAAGACAACCCTTGAAATCTTCTTTATTAGCATTAGGAACTGGCCAGTGGCAAGTTTCAAAAGTATTACCAAAATGGGAAAGGTCAAACGTTCATCTGAGGAAGACTACTTACTTCATCCTAGAAGACCCCCGGCGCGACCAACAAACGGAAGCACAGGGGCAATGCACGACAGTGCGCATGCGTTTGGAAATGCTAATGAGTTGTGAGCTAATCATAATACAAAGCGGGGATAGGCAATGAATATGTAAAAGTCTATTGTGTAAACTGATGCATATGTAACTTGTAACTGGATATATGCCAAGCTGAGTGCCGCGAACAGTGCGCAAATCTTTGAGGAGCGATCCCCTTGTGCTCGGCGCCTTATTAAACATACTGAAAGGAATAAGGAATTTGTCTTCACAAACAGAGCTGTAGGTCTTGGCAGTAGATAAAATCAGCAGTAAGAGATAAAGGAAACAATGGGGAGGATTCCACTGATTGATGAATAGAATGAGGGAAATTTGCATTTACAAACAAACCAAAGGTCTACAGATACATAAAATCAAATGTTGAAAAATGAGAGGAACAATGAGAAGATCCATACATTCCATAAGGAATTCCACTGAGTGATACAAGGGAAAGACAACAGGGGGGGATTATACCTTAGGGGGGGGGTCTCAGGTATTAGGCGTTTTCGGAAAGTCTGTGCCTCTCAAATCCCTCAGCCAATGGGGAAAGAGAGAAGGGAAATGCGGCCGGGAATCAGGGTAAAAAGGAGGCTGCATCCTCCAAAATCTGAGAGACCCCAGGGGAAATGCCCCGTGGCCTCTCCCTTTATTCGAATAAAGTGACAGGACTCCTCTGTCTCCTTTTTGGACATAAACCTCTGGTGTTTGTGGATTCATTTCCCTCACAATACCTACCCTATAACTACCGTGTTGTGGGGTCTTTTCCGCGTATCAATAATTAGCTGTTGTCGACCAAACGATTCAGGATGCAATCAGGGAAAAGGGGCCTGTTGAGGGCTGGGGTGCAGGCCATTTTGTCCTCACCATAGCTGCGGGGACTGTACAGTATTGTGCCCCTGAGGGGTCACCGTGGTTCCAATCCGTACTCGGAGTCTGAGGGAAGAGGTTTTGCCTTCCTTTATCCAAGGGACATTTAAACCTCGATTTAGTTACGGCTTTATTGGCCGCTTGAGGGCAGGAGGTCCGGATGAACGGAGCGGCGGGTGGTGTCACCGTGCCGGGCTCGCCGCGGTCCCTGAGGTAATTTCTGTCGGGAAACAGAGGACTACTTTTTTCAGCTCCCACCTGCATCCGGCGCGGAATGTTACGGCAGCAGCGCGCGCGCGCTCTTCCTCAATGCGGCTGCGCGCTTGCGCGTAACTCAAATTTACACTCCGATTGTCCTTTCTTGATCAACCACTCCTAACGGGTGCGTGGAACGAGGAGAGATCAATAAGCGCCGCCCCTCCGTCGCTGCGCGGAGCACGATGCCCCGCCCAACCGGATCCATCTTTCTTCACCTCGCGTCTTTTTTTTTCCCCTTTCCTTATTTTTTTTTTTTTTTCGGGACGCGTGCACTCCATTGGCGGCTCAATCCGCCAATCGGCGGCTGAGGTCGGGCCTCGACAACCGTTGCCCAATCCTCGCCCACTTTTTCTCGAGTGACGAATGGTCGAACCAATGCGCCGCCTCCCCGCCCACTGCTGGGGGCGGGTTTTAGCGGGAGCCAATGAGTGAGGGGAGGGCAGGTGGGCAGGGGAAAGCAACGCTGAGGAAGCAGAGCGGCTGGGCTGCTTGCAGCGGAGGAGGTTGGTTTTGACGAGCGGTTCGGCCGTGCTGTGGGAAGGAGTGCCCCGTCGGGGGTGTATGGGCTGACTAGGCCCGGCCTGGTCCCGGCGGGAGACGGGGGCTCCTCCCCGCGGCCTGTTTCCCGCGCACCTCTTCCTCCTTTGTTGTGGTGGGGCGCTGCTGGCGGCAAACAGGCGCGGTGAGCCCCAGTGGCGGCGGCGACTCAGGAGGCTGCCTCTCCTGGCGGAAGGAAACTGCTGCGGGGGGTGGGGGAGGGGGGCGGCTCCCAGGAAGCAAGGCCGGGGCGGGGCGTTTCGCTGTCACCCCCTCCGCCTTCCACACGCCGTAATAGACCTCGACGCGGGGTATTGAAAGGTGGTAAGGGTTGGCCTGCGCCTTCAGTGTGTGTATGAGGGGAGGGGGGAAAAAGACTATATGCTTTTCTTTTCTCTCCTCCCTCTCTTGCACGGACTTTTTTTCTTACAGAAGTTAGGTGTGCAAGACTTCGTGCCGGGGTGGTGGAGAAAGCTAGAAGCAAGTTGGAAAGAAGTGTTTAGGATTGGAAGGCTTCACTTTAGTCAGTGTTCTTTTGTGTATTCCAGAGCCATGGATGTGAAATATACATAGTCTACATGAGACATGTGCATGGGAATCGATTAGTGGTTTTCTTCATGGTATTAGTTTTATTGCTGTGGCTATCCATGCATTGTAAGGTATAAATAAACATCATCTGTTAAGTGTCTACCTAGATAAGCACATGGGAGAAGTTGTGTTGTGATAAATGCAAACAGTTAGCGTTACTACAGACTTCATTTTTGTAATTTTGTGGAGTTCCTATTTGTAATTTTTTGTAGGAGGTGGAGGGGAAGAGAAAAAGTGTTTTAGTAGTCTTTTAGTCTTCATTCTGGGGAAATAAAAAAAGGCCAGAGAGTGAGTGAGTGAGTGAAGAGCTCTTGTGATAGTCTTGGAGAGCTGTTGAATTGAACAGCTGGAATTCACGCTGCAGCTTAGTCCCGTGTAGTTTTGTTTGTCTGTCACAGTTTTTGACTAAAAAACCCCAACGGGGGTTTTGTGCTCTTTTCAAATCCTTTACAAACAAGTGGATAACATTATTATCAGAAGTATTTTTTAGCTTTCAAATGTGTTCAGTGCTGCCTTAATGATTGTGTATATAAATGCCCTGTAATTGAAAGCATCCATTTACGGACCTGACTTGATCCATGAGCTGTAAATTCTGGGTTTCGGATTGGATTTAATGACTTTTATTATAAAGCCATAAACTGATTGTGAAGTGTGCTGAGAGGCAAACAATACCTAAGCTTACTTTGCCAAAATATTTGTAATTGTTGATTAGTTAAACTAAATTGCTGCAGGTCATGTGATGAGATTTTTATTTTTTTTTTTTTTTTGTAATATAATGGAGAGTACAGGCAGCCTTGTGTTCAGTACTCTGGACTAGAAGAAATTGGCTACTGCAGAAAACCTTCCTAAACATTCCTCTCTACTTTCAATAGAGAAAGTGTTACAAACAGTAAGGCTTCATTCCATATGACTATTTTTATGATGGGTAACAGCCATAAGCGACCAAGTAAGACCAAGAAGAGACTGTGAGAGAGCACTTCGTGGGTGTCCTATTAGTTTAGTCTGGGACTCAAGCTGGATTTAATTACACTGGAGCAATACGAGCTTATGCAAAGTGAACTCTGCTTAACAAGGGGGATTGTTTGAGAAATGTTTATGTTTGGCCTGTACTGAAAGTGCTCTTGCATTAACTAATTGTTAAATGCAATTGTTTGGGGTTTAGTAAAATGGAGAAGCTGCTAAGCTATACAGATAAAAACTGAAACAGGTACCTAGGTACCTGATAATCAGTTCTGTGAATATTCCTGTCAAATTTAGCCCAGGAGTACTTATTTTCTAAAATAATGAAGTTGACACTTCGTTACACATGAAAAATTTTAGTTAAAAATAATGAGGTAAGGGCTTAAACTGCTGTGGTTTGGAGTGCTTCTTTGGTGTTTTTGTGGGGCTTTTATGGCCTTTTAGTTTTAAGGAGCAATACTGTTAGGTTGTTCATAACACTAAGTGGAAGAAGTTTGCTGCTTTGCAGAGACAGGTGAATTGGCTGACTGCAGTTGTAATTTTCCTCATTTGCAATTCTAGGAGAGTTGCTAAAATACACCAGTCCTATTAGTAATTTAATCAAAGGTTAGTAAAATTCACATCTTTATTGTGTCTCCAGTTGCATGCAATTTTAGTATACCATGAATAAATGTTACATAAAGTGCAATTTTCTAATAGCAATATAGCTTTTCATTACAACATTTGGATGTCATTTGCAGTAGTCATTTATAATTGAAAAAAAAATCCAACTTCTGAAGCTTTCCTAATGTCACGATTGTGCTTCTTTTAGTTCTGTGTATGAGAAATGAGTTTTCTCATTTGATTCATAGCCAAACTTCATGAAGAGAGTGAGAGGAAAAAAAGTCTACTTTCAAAGTAGGTAGGTAATTCTGTTTTCAGTGAGCTATATAAAGGTACTACAGTTATGCAGAGTTTCAAGATGCATTGCAATACTAGAGCATATTATACTTAAAAATTGTGCATGTTGAGTCTCTGTAGGCATGTTTGAAATTCTCATTCTAAAGCTGACCCAGAGCAAGAATTTTCCTTGCTCCTGTCCCCCCAGATCACAAGCAGCCTGCCTCATTGGCTCATGTCAAAGGTCAATCAGGACCTTGGCTTTTTACTCCTTGAAACTTTGGGCTGTGAGCTGGCCAGATGGAGCTGCTTGGGTGGGAGCTCTTTAGAGCCGCTCCCCACTGCTGGGCTAATTGGCTGAAAAGCTGAACTGGGAGGTAGATTTGAGGGCATTGCTCAGTAGGGCTGCATCCCCCTTCCTCCAAAGCAAAAAACCCTAAAACCCAAAAACCGATAAGGGAATACTTGAAGCTGTCCTACTATGACTGAAATATGAGGAGAGAAGATGAACACCATCTCATTTTCTTGTGTGGTTGTTTTTCAGAAAAGTATGTATGTGACAGTAGCTTTGAGCTTCTCCAGTATGACAAATCAGGTGTCTAATATGAATTTGTAGAGAAAGAATTACCCCTTATGGAATTGCTAAAGGCAGTTTTTGGAGGGATTGTGGCTGCAATAGAAGTGAAATGTCTTCTCTTGTTTGTTACACTGTGTAATTTAACTAGAGTGTGTTCTATCTGAAAGGGAAAAGACTGGCTTTAATTTTAGTTTGAAGTTCATGCAACATTCAGGTTTCCTGCAAGTTGAGATCATTAACGTGGAGGAGAGCTTTCTCAGATTCCACAGAGAATAAACTGTCTCCTTGGATGGAGTAACACAGCCTGAAGGATCAAGAAGCAGACAATAAATTAGTTTTGTTTTTTCTCCTATTCAATGCAAGATGAAATACTTGTTTTGTTTTTCTAAGTCTTAATGACTTTGACTTAATATAGGAGACATGCAAACTTCAACTCCCACTATTGTTTAAGCTAAGGTCTTGATTCTGCCTTAGATTATGCTTCAGTTAATGTCACTTCATTGTGAAACCAGTAATATCACAGGGACAACTGTGAAGGGAAAGGGTGGATATACCCTTGTCTTCTGAAAGATCTGAAACATTGTGCAGTTGGTGAAATTGATAAACAATCTTTTCCAAAATCCAGGAGTAATGAAAAAAAAAAAGCCTTAAAAATATCTAAAATGGGACTAAAATGGTGAGGAAATGAGCTGGTAGATTCTCTCTCAAATACTATTGCTGGCCCTGGTGGTGTCCGGCTAGGCAGGGCTGCGACCTTTCGAGCGTGTCTCCACAGCCTCGGGCAGCAGGAGAATTCAGGGACCACACACTCACACAGCACAGTAACCAGCACACACAAGGGCACGGTGGAGAAGCAATCAGGCCGGCAGCAAGGAGCAGAGAGGGGTCTTTGTGTAGGTTCCAAGGCTCCGGTTTATTCCATACCCTGAAGGGTCTAGTGACAAAGACAGTGAATAGAGGGAACCCAGCCTTTAAGTACTGAAAGGGTCAGGGTTTACAACAACCAATAGGGAGAGGGCTAGGGGGCAGTACAATGCTGAAAGGATGGGTTGGGGAACCAATGAAGAGGAATAGGAGAAGGGGCGAATGGGGCGTTCAACTGGGGAGAACATTGTAGAGAACATACATATAAGAACAAAATGGGCGGGAAGGCCAACGGGCCAACTAGGAGAATGGAATTAAAACAAATGTGTATAAGGCCTTGGGATGTCTTGGGGAAGAACTTTGGATCACCTTAACTGTGGAGGATAACACAGCCCTAGGGGCTGTTACCAGTAGGCCCTTTCAGAACCCTGGTCAGCAGGCCCACTGGCCTCCACAAAATACCACTAATTATTTTCCTTGATCTTCTTTCCTTAGGAGCTTAACTTCTCTTTATTCCAGAAGGGCTCTTGCAAATGAAATTCCTCTAAGACAGAATGCTTCTAGTAAAACTAAGAGAGATCAGATTTCCTTATTTTCAAGTTTAAGATGAATAAGCAGACTGATATGAAATATGTTGCATAAGGTTTTAGAATAAATTAGTCAGAAAGTGCTTGATACTTTTGGTAGCACCAGTGTGTTTATAGTATGTTCCAGATGCTCAGGAAAGGAAAATTTCTCTTCAAGATGTTAGTCTGATAGCATGCTGTCTTTAAGGTTTACTTTGTATTTTATGATTAGTTATTGCTGGGATAATGGGCTTAGTATTTAATACTTGTTCCAGAGTGATGCCTTTTTCCTGGTGTTAGGAAAATGAAGCTCGACACGGTTAAGAGGGTTGGGGTCTTTACCTCAGTATTTTAATCAGGATCCCGTTTGATGCATCCACTTCACCCAGGTGACAGCATGGCAAAATGCACACCCACCGTCAATCACACACACCAGTTATAGACTTTACGCATTAGCATATCTAACAAGGGAGCCCAATAATGAGGCTGGGGTGGGCTAACCTCTAGTTTACAGAATCTGTCCTACTAGGAGACCTTGGTTTCCTGAGAAAGTAGGATGTTTGGTCTCCCTGGGTCTGCAGTTCTGGGGTGTTTAGTCTCAGGGCCTGCAAAACACTTACAAAACACTAAGTGAAGGGTTACAAGTATGCATGCTAATACTTGTGGATACAGAGAACTGTGTAAAAGGTATATAAAAGAAAAGGAAAAATCATTCCGGCATCAAGAGAACCACAGAATGGAATAAATAGCAGACATGACTCAAACTGTGACTTTAGAAGCTGCCAACTATGACACTGTTTGACCAACTATAGAAACATGTGCATCAAGAAGCAGAGATACTATGGGGGAAGAGATGAAATAAATATCATCAGTTAGGCAGTTGGTAGCTTTTCCAGTATTAATCTGTTGGGAATAACAGCATGTGTTCCCTGTGTTCCATCAATCTAAAGGAAACTCTTATACCGCTCTGGGCAACAGTGAGTACACTTTGAGTATTCAAAGCTACAGTTTTAAGGCACAATCCAGAGAATGTGGAAAGGGATAAAAAAGTGGAAGTTTTCTGCTCTGTATTGCATTGCTGCCTTGATACTAATAGTTCACCTGCAGTTGAGCTCAGAAAGGGATCTTAAAAATCTCTCTGCAGTTACTCAGAGTCCCTGTATGTTGATGTGTTGTAGTGGAAATTGAAAATAGTACATGGGAATTAAAAATCAGATTTTGGCTGTGGGTTTGACTTCAGTAGAAAAGAGTGAGCAAAGGAAGAGGCAGTGAAAAGAATAAGTGATTGTGAAGCATGCTTAAAATCCTTAAAAGCAAAGGCTGTAAATGAGTACTCCTTTTTTTGAGATGGTTTTAGACTACAAGGAAATCACAAAAACCGTATTGCAAGGAAGAGGGGATATTACATATTTAGCATGTATTTAATTTGCAGCAAATTTAGCAATGTGGAAATGTTTCTTGCATTGTTGGCAAAGATTGTTTTCTGGGTGTGTTTGGGGAAAAAGCATTTTATTTTTTTTTGTGAATAAAGAAAATGTACAAGGAAAAAGAACTAGAGGAATGTTTTTAGCAAGAGGCTAGTATCAACAGTGTCAGTGTATAAGAGGATGATTCTTTAGGAACAAAGTTACAGTTGATTAATTGAAATGGGATTTGCTGGTCAAAAATGAGCTGCAACGGTGACTCCTAAACCTATTACCATAAACATGGTGTCTGAGACTGGGTAGATATTTAGAACCCAACACAGGTGTAGTGCTCCTCCTTTTTATTTTAGCTCCTGCCAGATATTCAGCATCAGATACACACTCTGCCTTCTATGTCCAGTTCCTCATGAGGTGTATGTTTCTGTCTTTGTACTTTTTATTTAAATTATAATGTTGAGAGCTTTAGGATAATATGACTAAAAAGATAAGTGAGAAGATAACCATAGACTGATACAATTTTTCTGTGGTCTTTAGGTCAGTCCTTAGGCATCGTCTTTGAGTATTTGTAATTTAACTGAAGTAGTAAAGCTTTCAGGCTTGGCATCTCTCCAGAGAAGCATCCCAAACTGTATGAGCTGTGTTCAGATACTTTCTTTGTGACAAAAGGCTGATGATAGCCCTCCACTTGAGGGAGGGATGTGATTCAAATGTACAGAATCATGAAGCTTGCAGGAAAGATGAATACAAAGTTCTTCAGCAAAGCTTGTAGTGGTAGTGTTGTCCACAAAAATCAGATTCGTTACCTGGCGTGCAACAAGCCAATAATTACACACTTGAGGGAGACATTGATTATTTATTTCAGAGTTGCACAAACCTGGGTGCTCAGTGGTGTTCCACAAATCAAGCACACCAACTATTAAAACTTTTTACTATTTATACATTTTAGCAAACAAAGGAATTAGTGTTACATAGTTCTCTTATTAATTAATATTCTATCTTCTATTGGTTAATGATTCCCTTGCTTCTAATGCTAATTATTCAGCATGCTCAGTCTTTCTCTTCTTTTGAGTCAGTGGGTTTCTTGGGTCGGTGGTTATGATCTCCCCCTGCCGGAATTACCTTTTACCCAGTTGGAGCTGATTCAGCACAGTTGCTGAGTTGGCTTTATTAGTTTCTCCCTTATCTTGGGAGGTCTGCCAGATGTCCTTGTGGTCCATAAATGCTGCATTCTTTGTGTCCACTATCAGTGGTACATCCTTCTCCCGAAGCTTTGTTAACCTCCCCCTAGGTCTGAGATCATTGAAACATGTCGAGCCCTAAACCTTAACAAGGCAATTCTACCAAGAAATAGTTTGTCTTTCCAACACCTGGACATCACTTACAGCTTGTTAGCTGCTCCCTGTTTCATGGATTAAATCTCCCTTCTTTGTTGATTAGGCTTGAAAGTATATAAATATCAAAGAACATCCCTTCTTAAGAAAATTTTACATATTCCACATTTTGGAACAGTAGAACATGAGGCACTTTTTGAAACTAAGAAGATGATAAAGAAAATAGTTTAAAGTAGTTCTTTAAACAGTGAGGAGTTAAATTCTGGTGCAGTCTGCCACGAGGTTGTGGAGGCAGGTTCAAAAAGTGGCTAGATGAATTTTAGGGCAGGAGGTCCATAAATGGCTACTAAAGGGAATGGGTAGGCATGTAGCCTTTAATTGACTGCTGTAACAGTTTAAGATGCTGAAGAATTATGAAAACAGGCTCAGAAAAGAGCCAAAGAGCCAGGTTCTTGTGCTTTCCTTGAGAAGCATGTCCTTTTGCCACCTTTAAGGATGGAGCACTAGGCTGGATGTACCATTCCTGCCAGAGTAGGGTATTTCTTATTAATTTCTTTGTTGCTACTTTTTCCTTGCATGATTTGCATTTATCTAAATTGTTCATAATTCAATCTAACCATGCCTTGCACTTTGCACTGTCTCTTCTAGGCTTGGAGCAGAGTGCTGCTCTCCTGTCATCACTACTGGCTGAAGTATTAAGATGAATGAAGTCCTGTCCTACTTGTGTCATATTTTCTCTGCTTACCCTTTGAAAGATACAGAGCCACTACTGGAATAAATTAGTGAAATTCTTATTGATACTCCTGGCAAATCCCTGTCATGGCAAAACAATAGCTAAAGAAAGGAGCTAGTTTAAACCTCCCAGACTTAGTTCGCAGCTGTGGTGTATGTTGAGGGGTTTTTTTAATTGTGTCTTTTTTTTTCTTTGTTTTTAAATAGATGCTAAGCTGTAATAGTCATTGTAATAAAGGGCTCTTTAAGTGCATCCCTTTATGGTTTATATTTTTTTTTAAAGCTACTTTTCACTGGGATAGCAGATCAAATGCTGACAGCTTCTAGAGAAGCTGGATGAGCACGTCTATAAGGGAACTGCTTAAAATGAAGTATAATATCTGGAAATTTCCAATTAGTTAGGTCTGAGCTTAGAGTCTTTTGGAAGTAGGAAAAGAACGGGGTTTTTTTTTGTTCTTTGGGTTTTTTTTTCCCTCAGTATGTTGAAATAGTGTGAGAGTTCAAATATACAGAAAAACTGAAATGTATGGGGCTTCTAAATTCTTTCTTGCTGCGAGACTTAAATTATTCAAATGTGCATTTGAAGGAGAAAGGCAAATCTTGGTTTAAAAAAAAAAGAACACCAGGGAATACAGCAAATGATGCATAGATTAGTCTTAAGGGAGAGAATACTGTAAAATTGGATACCTCATCACAAGGAGTATTGTAAAGCTGAAAAATTGGATAAAAACATTGAGAATGTTTAGAGGGCCTGAAAGAATAGGCAATTTGCCTTGGTAAATGAGACTGTACTGAAGTGTGTGTTTTATAAGACTGACAATCAAAGGAGTATTCTGGGGCAATGAAAAGTGTCAAATTTGAAGCTAAACAGGAAATACATATATCTAAGTGAACTCCATAGATGGGGAGAAGAATTGGTGTGTAGATAAGCAGTGATAGTGGTACTTGGTTGCCCATGCCTTTCAACACTGAATTTAATGTTCAAGTATTATACCATCAATTGCTAGTATTTAAAATGGGATCCTTAAAGCAAAAGAAGTTATCTTCTTTGATTTGGTCTTTTTCAATTTCTTGCATATGCCTCTGAAGCATCTAATGTTGTCCTTGCTCAAATATTGAAGTCTTTTTATAACACTCAGAGTGACTGCTATTCCCTGTTTCAGAAACCTAGTGTGACAGTTTGTTAAAACAGTAGAGGCCATGGAAGCCTCCTGTTTCATCTCTGGAGTTAATCAGTGTACTGCATTAGGGGGTCTAACATGTTTCACTTCCAGGCTTGTGAACAGATCAGAACATGCAAAAACAGGATTGTAAGACTGCCTATTTGGCTTTGCCACCAAAATAAATTATCTAAGTTAAAAGTACATCCCCAAATTTGCATTTCCAGCAAAGCAGTCAGTGCTATTATTGCTGCTGAAGGCTGGGACTAGGGTCCTCCAAACATACTTCTGTAACTCCCCTGACATCAGTTGGAGTACTTACAGTACTCTCTGAGCTGCTGCAACTTGTTAACCTGAAAGGAAACTAACTCAGCAAAAAAGAAAACAAAAACCACCCCTAAATGGATCAGTTTTTACTTGGTTATCTAGCTGAGTCTTTGTGGGAAGGTATTAGCGCAGATGCAGAGGTGGTAGTGGTGGTGGTGCCACAGGGAAGAAAAGGAGAGCTGTGCTTCCTGTGGCAGGAAGCTGTTGGATTGGCTTGCCTCCCTATGAAATTGTACCTTGAGTGTCCTAGTCAGTGTTTAATTTGAAAATTTCTATGATTCTCTTATTTAGGATAGATTATTTTGAATGGCTTGCATAAAGCTCCCACTGTTAATCTTGAGTCCCTGTTAATTGGAACCTCTGTCTCTCAGATTCGAGAAAACTACATTTCTTGCTTCACCTGTGTTGAGAAGATTAATTATCTGTAAGCCAGTGAACTCTAGATTGAAAGATGGGAATAAGCTTATTACTAGATTTATAAGTGGATTTCAAATTGGTGTCCCCAGTGGAACAAAAAATGGTAGTTATTTAAAGCATGACAAACAAGGAGAAAAGGCTTGTGAAACGGCTGGCTGTTGAAAGACTTCTGTCAAGCTGTCATGACTAAATGACATTTCAAACACAATTTTGCTTGCTAAATTAATTTGGAGATGGGCAGAATGTGCATATCACTTGTGGAAAATTTTAATAAATTAATACACCCAGCCAGCCTATGTACAAAGCTAGACTAAAGTAGACTTTTTTTTTTTTCCCTTTTTTTTTTTTCTTTCTCCTTTTCTTTTCTGGAGCTGATTTAGCCAGGAAAGACTTGAGGAAAAATTAAATGTCCAATCTAACAGTAACCTTAGTCTGTGCTAACTGTTGAAGAGTCTGCAGCAAACTTGCATTTGAATTTTATTGGTGAAGTACCTGACCTTTATGCAGACTTATCTGACTTATTTTAGGATGCAGGGTCCTATGGCATTTGGTAATAAAAAGTCCGAAGCAGGGTATTTGTTTCATGTGAAACCTCAGTGCTAATTTGTCTGTTTTGGTTTGTGTTTTTAGGGATCAGAGGGGAATCTCTAATTTATTGCTTGCTGAGTGTTCTGTCTGGTGAAAGTCATGTCATCCATATTGCCATTCACTCCACCAGTTGTGAAGAGACTTCTGGGGTGGAAAAAATCTGCTGGTGGCTCTGGAGGGGCTGCTGGTAGTGAGCAGAATGGTCAGGATGAAAAGTGGTGTGAAAAAGCAGTGAAAAGCTTGGTCAAGAAGCTAAAGAAAACAGGACAGCTGGATGAGCTTGAGAAGGCAATTACCACTCAGAATTGCAGTACAAAATGTGTAACAATTCCAAGGTAAGTGCTGTTGTGTTTCAAATTGTTACAACCACTTAGGAAATAAGTAAATGGGTGTTTAGGCTATCTGAACAAACGACTAAAACATCAGTTGCATGCTTTGATTCTTTACAACCTATTTTGGTTTTATATAGTGCTTGCTTATAACTGAATGACATGCTTTGTAAAGTTACAATTTCTAATAATATATGTGTTTCAATTTTCATTGCTACTTAGATTCAATTTCTGTGTATTCTGGTGGTGCCTAGCACAGTTTTGTTTGTAGCACTGCCTTATGGTTTTATTTAATAACACTATCTATAATCAGAGGGGCATACTTGAACTTTCATTTAAAAAAAAGATTAGTTTTTCCTTGGTCAATGCTTCAGTCATCTATTTATTTTCTGTTGTGTCTAGTAGTTTCAGTTAAATTGTACAAGCTGTATCCATTCTCCCTTTTGAAGTTTTGTCTTTGGAGGCACAGTCTGAAGACCATTTTAATTATTTGTTATTGGTTAATGTAAATGCTTTTTTAATAACTTGGAGTATTTCTAGAACTACTCTTCCACTCCTGATATGTATATACATTTAGGTATATAACTTGCATTCTACCCCTTTGTCTTTCTCAACTTAATTCATAGCAACTGGTGTGCGAGGGGCAAGGGTTATGTTTGTAAGTATAATGCGGTCTGTTTTCCATTCATGTTGTACAGAAATACCACTAAAGTGCCTATGCAAGCTCATTATGTGCAACACAAGTATCAAATCACTTCACAGATGTTTTTTATGAAAAGGAGAAACTGGTGACATGGGAATATTTTGGGCATTTAGTGCCTTGACACTTAAAACAATTTATAGGGGAGAGAAACTGCATCTGGTTTATGACTAATTTCTGTATTAGCAACATTCATCCCAACTACTTTTAAACTTTGTATTAATCATAGCACAAACTAAGTTTGACTGGTGTCACTAATGATTTCCATATGTCAAATGTGTTATAGCTTTTATAATGGTTCTAGTGTTCTCTTTCAGATTTGACACAGCTGTTTGGGAAAATCATGAGTATGCTCTGAATAAATGACTACTTTAATTGTATTTTCTCTTTTCTATCCACCTTTTGTTTTTAATGCTGCCATCTGCTTGTATTTTCTTCCCTAGAACAGTTCCAAAATTCTCTGGGTTTCCCTTCTGCTTTCTTCCTTTTGCTGGCTGGAAAACAATCGGAAATAAAATATTAGCTCTTTCTTGTCTTGGTGTATATCAGTAGACTAAGATTGGAACCTGTAGGGGTATGTATTTCTTGACTTGACATAAGATGGCTCTATGTATTTAGCAAGTTTTTACCATGATAAAGACAAAATGCTTTAATTGTGAGGTGTTTCATATGACAGAAGCTAAATATCCCATCTAGAGATTCACTTGATATAGAATGTGTATCTATCTTCTAGAGCTCTCCTGCAGGGGTACTGGGGCAGTAAATATTGGTATTTCAGAAGAACAGTTGTCTAATTTTTCTAGAGGATACAAACAGTATGGTAATATATCATTGTTTTCCTAGTCTACATTGGGTATGTCCTTCTGCTTGCATGACCTTTTGTGTGACATACTAAATAATTCTTTAAAACAGAATACAGACCTCTATGATACTCTGCATAACCTCCATGTTGTGACCAGCAGTTCTTGCTGGGCTATGATATACTGTTCTCCTCTATCTTCCAGTAAGCTGTAAAAAGTACTGGACCTAGGTTTTACTTATCTTAACTACCTTAGGAGTAAGCTAGTAGCTAGAGAGCTCTTGAAGTGATGTTGACAATTGTACAAGGTTTAATTTTAAACTAAGAAATGGCTTTGGCATTAAGGGGTGAGATTATATCAGGGTTGCCAGAATTCTTGAGTTTCATAGTTAGGTTTTGGACTGTTGATATTATTTCACTTTGATAGCAGGAGTCTGGGTTCCCAGGAAATAACAAATGTCAACTGAGTACTGTAATGACTTCTGGAGATTCTTGTTCTTGGATTTAGTAAGTTAACGACATTACTGATTGAGACCTATTTAATGAATGTCTTAAAGATCTGCAGATCAGCTGGGATAAATAATAAAATGCTAAATTTGGAACTTTTTCCCTTCCTAGTCAACAGAAAGTTTGAGGTGCCAAGATGCTGGGATGTAGTTCTGATGTGGTAGCTGGGCTAACTTTCCAAACCTTGTTTTGCTTGGGGAGGGTTTTTGTGTTTGGTTTTGTGGATTTTAAAAACTTCCTTTAGATGTGTTTATTAATACTCAGTGTAGATATCGACAAATGTGGGATGTTTCTGTTTGCCACAGTTGCATTATTTCTTCAACAGAAGTCTCATTTGTGGTTTCACAAATTTCTGGTCCCCTTGGAGATTTCCAGAGAGTTTGATACAGTACTTAACTCTAGTATACTTTTTCATCATTGAAACCTAAAGCAACTAAACACCTCACCTACAAGCTATTCTCAAAACTGAGAGCAGCTTAGACAAAGGTTGTATTAAGTTGCTTCTTCAGAAATCTGCATATTATATATTACTGTATGTCATTGATAATCTTGTTGAATTAGGATTGCACTGTTCCTATGCTGTTTGTCAATATGACTACATACTAAGTGAGGCTATGCAAAAGTTGCTCATGTGGTAATTAACAGAACTTCTTATGCAGACTAATAGAGGTTCTGAGAAAGCAGAAGCAAACAGATGGAGTGGGTGTTGGCACTGCACAGCAGGACTGCTTAGCTCTTCATAAGTGGGTCAGTAATCTAGAGCAGAGGCTAAATAAGTACAGAAGTCCTTTTGACACTAGGCCTCTAAGTAATTTGTAGTTATCTTGCTGAATCTTCCCAGCAAGCCAGTGGGATTTTAATCACATAATCCCTGAGTATCTTGAAACTAAATGTTGGCATGTGAGTTCACCATTTATGAGTCTTCTAATGGAGCAGTTTCTTCCTTATTCTCATGAATTGTTCTGTTGAAATAGAATCACAGAATCGTAGAATGGTTTGAGTTGCAAGAGACCTTAAAGATCGTCTAGTTTGAACCTCACTGCCATGTGCAGGGATACCTTTCACTAACTAAACAAGGTCGCTCAAAGCCCTGTCCATAAATACTTTGTAATTAGTGGTAGCTAAAATCCAAGCCTTTAACAAATCAAACCATGCCACACAGTGAATAGTCAAATGGCATATTCATAGTCTGTCTTCATTATTTTAAAAGTTCTTTCAGTGGTGACAGTATGGAGTATTGAAATCCAAAGCAGGGAAACAACTAGTTTCATCATCTCAGTATTTTGGTGTGATCAGCTGTGTGGCTTTTCTGTCATTAAAAGAGTATAGATATGCTTCATGCCTCCTTCTTGCTTCTTTTAAATAAGACTTGCCAAATGCAGTTGCTTTTGTAAAATGCCTGATAATGTACAACTAATAAGAGTTTAGTTGGGGCAGGTTTGGGATAATGTTGACCTGGAATGTTGTAGCTCCTATGTTTTTAAAACTGAAAAAAAAAGCTAGTCGAAGGGAAGTATTGAGTTTAGACTTCTTCGTGATGTCCTGTGTTCCTCTAGAGCATACATGTCTGAAACCTAGTGCAAAACTGACTGTGTCCTTCCTGAGGTATAACAGGGTATGTCCATATCACAGGTTAAGTTCTGCTTCCATGCAAACATTTGTATAATGTGATGACTGTATTAGGGATTTATTTTATATGAAGTATTACTATTAAAACTGCAGAATCTGATGAAAGTTCATCAAACATGTGAAAACAAGACCATTTTACATGGTCAAAATTCTCTAAAGAAATTCTTAATTTCTCTAGTATACTAATGTTATTACTCTGTTTGCTTGTCCTGCAGCCCTGTTTTTCATTCCCTGCAGTGAGTTGGCACTAAGGATAAGATAAGCAGCCTAGGCATAGCTTATGGTACATGTTAAAATTGTTTTCTGAAGGCTCACGCTCTTTATTAATTAGTATGAGCATCCATACATGGAACTTTAGTGCTGATCACAGTGTCTACAAAGGAGTTAACAGCAGAAGTAAACTAGGCAAAGATGGGATAACTGGCTTGGAACTGCTGTTTCAGAACAAAAAAATATTTTACAATTATGACATTTTGAGGCCTTTTCTTCTCATAACTGAATAACAAATAATTTCTAATTTAGGTGTAAAGGGCACAGTTTTTCTTGAATATAACCTGTGCTACTTGTTAGCATGTTTTCTTTAATTCCTTGGGAATATTTGTCAGGAAAGTGATCACATAGCTGCATGCAATAACATAGTTTTAGGGATGCTCTTGATCACCAGTAGGGCAGAGGTGTCACGCTAATGTGGCTTTTAGAATAGTTTGTTTTCAAGCTTTAACATCTTTCTCCAAAGTAGGTTGCTTCAGAGTATAGCAATATGGGTTAAAGCCATAGGAAATGGGTGGTTTCAACAATTACCCTGGGGGGAAGGGAAAGTTCCTCTGGAAACTATTGTAGGAGAGTTCCCAGCATCTGCTGCTAAGCTATGAGTGTGTTAGGTAAGGGGACAACAGCAGGCAGTTGGATTGATACAGTAGATCCTAAAATAACATTGCTATCCAGACAGAGGTGAAGTCTATTTTCCCAGAAGCAGGACTTGGCACTGTCTGCTAGTTTGTAGTAGAGCTGGGATAATTCACTATTCAAGTTGGGGATGGACACTATCTTAATCATAGCTCACAAGTTGAGAGTTGCTATGTATAAAGAACATTCTCATGGCATATGCCATATCTCAGTCTGGATGCATTCACTTAGCTATAAATTGGTTCTATAGATTTTTGAAGGCTATAGTTGAACATTTGAAAGCTTTCTAAAGTAAGTATACTTATTTAAACAGTGCATCAGAATATACTATTTTATTGCTGAGGTTACAGGAAGAATGTGCTTGTAAATTGTTTATAAACTGACTCCCTTTTCTTATGACAGGATTATTGAGGATGAAGCAGAGTTCCCTGTGATTTTTCTCTTGTTGGAATTTCAATTAAAATAATGCTTTAGAAGAAAGCCAGAGAGATCTTTCCTAAATATATGGCAAGAGATAGTTGATATTTTAGGGAGCATTGGCCAAAATTAGCTTCAAAATCCCCTCATCCTCCTTATGATAGCTGGTGCTGTGAAGTCTTTGGCCGTGTCAACTGGAAAGGTGTAGCAGGAGGATCAAATTGCCCTTCCTTTTCTCAGTTCTGTAATTATGGTGGGAGTTGAACATTGTCTCTACATTCTCTGTAAAACACTAAAGAAAGTTCTTGGTGCTTTCTAAGTGTGTTGCACCAGGCTCTGGTCTCCACAGGGCAATAAGGACAGAGTGATAGTGTGCTTTGCAGTAGCTTCTTGTTGTGTGTGACATTTCTTAATCTTGGAGTTCGCCCCATGTGTATGTACTCCTCTGGCAGCTTACTATGTAACTTCCTGACTTCCTCTTAGTAAATGGTGTTGTGCAGTCTGAATTTCCAGCCTAGGAAACAGCCAGGCAGCTGCTTGTCTGGTGAATAGAGTCTACCTGCATTGCCTGAACATAAAATGTAAGGTGATCCTGTGAGAGAAGTAGTCTGTTGTTTCTGAAAGTGGTAAGTGTGAAGCAGTTGACTTTAGGAGTGTTTTTATGACCTTTTAAAGTGTCTTTTAATCTGTGTTGAGCGTTTCTTTCAATAATTTTGCAATGACCACTTTCAACTGGTCCATGTTCTGTAGTGCTGTATTGTGCAGTCTGGATTATTGTGTAGAGAGAACAAGAGTGCTCTGTCACGAATGGATGTGGGAGTTTAGATTAGCCCTTGCCTCCTGCCCAGGCCTTGGCAGCATCTAGTAACCTTATTGAGACAACCAGCACCTCAAAACCCATTCACGTTCGTAAGTTCTTTTAATAATGACTGATTCTGTCTATTGTAGAGCGAATTATTTATTAATAGACAAGAAACTAACAGATATAAGACTCAAAACAAACTAATACTACACAGGTATAAAACAAAAAGAAAGACTACGAGTAGATTTCATACAGTGCACGATAAGGTACCCGTTGAGTTACAGCTAGGGAAGAAATAGTATAAGCTTAGGATTCAATGTATCTTACCATCCAGTCGTTGATGGGGCACACATCGAGATCCTTTCCCTCAGTTTCTGGAAAAGTAACTATGAGCCTGTGTCCAAACTCGGGGAGAAGTCCCTTGCACCTTCATGGTGTGCATGTAGAGGCTTCTGCTTCAGTGATAATTTGTGTATCTTTTACAGTCATAAAACTGTGTCTCTCAGTCATAGGTATTTCTTTCATCTCTTCCCCCATCAGCTCTCCAGACTAAGATGTTGATTCTTAGCTGAGGCTTGAGCCCTTTTGGTGCCAGAGATGACTATTGCTGAGCCTTTTAGCCCCTGGGCTATCTCTTTATGTGCCTGTTATCTGTGGTATGGGGGGGGGGGGTAAACGTCCTGCCACATGCTCTGAGAGATTCTACTAATTTCCTTGGAGCCTTTTACAGTGCTGGAGTGGAAGAAGCTGGCACCTGATTTTCCAAGACCATCTTGCACCCAAGGATAAATGGTTCCAGCTCTTCTTAGTTCCTAAATTTTCAGGATGGTGTGGTTATAGACACAAGGATGCTGGCCCTAATTACCTATGTGTAAAATTATATGTTCAAACTCTAGGTTGCAGGACACTTTTAGATGCTGTATGGACATATAATGGGAAAAAAAATTCTTATCAGGTTTGACTTCAAGTCTCTATGAAAGTTAATTTCTAAGCTTTATGGTAGCAGTCAATAAGAGAGTGTTGTGAGATTTTCTGCATCTGTTTGCAAACTACTCTTATGCATTTCTTTTAACTAAAAAACTGTCTTAAAATCAATTTAGTTACTGTTTTATTACCAAATTAAACTTGAAAATGAGAACTGGTGGTCACTCACAAATTTCTCAGTTTCTTTTAAGCTGGTGAAAAAAAAAAGTCTGTTCAGACAAACTAACCACATGGAAATATCAGCTTTTCTGGCATTAGTATTCCCAATTTGTTATTTTTTTTGAAATGCTTATTCAGGGAAGGAGTTGGATAACTGTATGATGTCTGTGGTGCTTGTCTTCAGAAACTGACTTGAAATAAATGCCTTTTTGGAGCCTTTTGTGAAAATAGTAATTTCTTAGTAAAAAGCATTTTTAGTAAAAATTTTTGTGAACTGGTCAACAGTCTTGAGGTCCTTGTTCATTGAGAGGAGCCATCGTGGATGAGGGTGTAACAGAGTGTAGTGAATGGTCAAAGCAGAATAAGCTAAGAAGTTAAATATTGTTGTTCCCTTAAGCCTTTCTACATCACTTCCACATTATAGCCTAAAGTTAAATTGTTTGCTTTCTCCTATTTGTTTCATAGTGTCAGTGTATTTCATATGTAGTGTAGGATGCAGGATTTCTAATAGCATATTTTTCTTCTACCAACACTTCCTACTTGAATGGCTGATTAGCAGCAGGACCCATCTGATATATTCTGATATATTTCCCTCTCTCTGGGGAGACACAGCAACTTTCCAGGACCTAAAGGGGCTACAAGAGAGCTGGAGAGGGACTTTGGACAAGGGCATGGAGTGAAAGGACAAGGGGGAATGGCTTCAAACTGACAGAGGGTAGGGTTAGATTAGATATTAGGAAGAAATTCTTTCATGTGAAGGTGGTGAGGCCCTGGCACAGGTTGCTCAGAGAAGTTGTGGCTGCCCCATCCCTGGAAGTGTTCAAGGCCAGGTTGAATGGGGCTTTGAGCAACCTGGTCTAGTGGAAGGTGTCCCTGCCAATGGTGGGAGGGTTGGGACTAGATGGTCTTAAGCTCCTTTTCAACCCAAGTCATTTTCATATCTGTATAGAGAGGAATGTATGTGCCTCAGTAGGGCACTGCCCAGGCACTGTGTATTACAGCAGTTAGGGCCTTGCAAATCAGTCATGCATTAGAAGATGAATTTGAAGATTTAAGTTTTCTAGCCTTCTAACAGTGTTGAGTGAAGTTAAGAATAGTGATTGTGCTCAGGTGTAATTGAGTTTTAATTATAAATATTAAAATATAGCTGATAACTTGGTTTGTTGCACAACTGGTGATGAGGACTAAATTGCTATAACTAAGGTTAAGCTTTAGTGTAGACATAGTTCAGGTTACAGCATCTTATAATGATGTCATCCTGAAAAAGGAAGTCTTAGAGTATTAAAGATACTTAGGGCTAGCAGTTTTAAGCCTGCGCAATTCAGGAAGCCATGTGACTTACCCATATAATTTGTTAGAGTTGGTGTGCCAAGCAGAAAGTGTCAGCATGTCTTTTGAGGTAGGTCAACATGTAAAAATATAAACGTACAAGATACTTAGCCACTAGCAAAATGCTGTATAGTTCAAAGGAGCTTGTCTCTCAAGTCAGGAGGAAAAAAACATTGAATTTTGGGGACTATATTGTATACTAACTTGAGCACAGGATAAAGGCTCAGGGGGTGTGGATTCTGGCCTTGGCTCTGCTGCTTTTCTCAGGTGACCTTACTAGTTTTTAATTTGCTGACATTTTTCAGTCTATAAATTGAGATTATTTTTTGTAAGGTGTAGGATAATGCAATTTCTTCAGCTCAGTGGTATAAGCTATATTATTTGTTTAGGGAGTAAGTTTAAGGTATTGTTCCCATTTGAGTATCAGTGATGTGGAAAGCAAGTTTATGGGTGAAAAAATGTTGGAATTTGTGCAAGTTCAAGTTATGTTGCTTCTCATTAGGATTGTCTTAATGGTAAGCAGGAAGAATCAAAATCAAAAATAAGTGTTAAAGCTTGGTTGATTTTTATATGCCATTTATTGTTTGTCAGGTTAACAACCGATGGTAGGACTGTTGAGTTTTAAGGAAATGAAAAAGCTACTTGTGATTACTTTAGTGACTTACCTGCTCAGTGAATCCTGGTATAAAGCTCTAACTAGTTAGAACTTCATGCTGCCATTAAGAAGTCTCATTAGTCACTCAAGAAAAATGTTGATTGTGCTTTATTGTCAATACTGAGTCCCAAATTATCTCATAAATAGTACTTATTTTCCCTCCAGTAATGGAATCAAGGCTTTAGTTGGCTTCAGTCAATTCTAAACTATTCCCTGGTTTACTGTGGTAATTTCCCTTTATATCAGGCCAGCTATTCAATGTGACAAAGATTCCTCTCCTCATTATATTTTTCTTCTGTAGAAATCAGCCAATTTAGTTTTCTTGGTACTGTAACAAAACTGTTTTTACTGGTGTGAACGTTTTAGGTCAACCAGAGCAATTTTACAGAACAAATCCCTTCCTGGTTGTGTTGCTCAGGCAGTTAGCATACAGAGAATTTCTGGGATAAACAACATACTGCAGTTCTTTTACTGCTGCAGCTTTGAACACAAATAGCTAGTTAATAGGCTCCCTACTGATTTAATCCTGCTTGTAATCTATACCTGCTACTTTAATAAAAGTAACTTCCCATGTCTTGTTTACTACTTGTTTTTGTTTACTTACTCTGGCTGAGTTGCAGTGCTGATTGGTGGAAAACTAAAATTTACTGTATAAAATGCTGTAGTCTCATAATGAATTACTTTCTTTGGCTTCTGTCATGCTGCATTATTTGAAGCTGACCAGCAAGATACAAGAGAACAATTGAGAGCTGGAATAAGTTCACATTCCTCTGCATATGCTTAAAAATTGGCAGAAGAACAATGAGGTTGGGAACATCCCCTTGAACAAATGCTGCACAGTAATCTGACTTGAGCATTCGTTCAGAAAAGATTCCCCAAATTGTGGGTTTTTATTCTGAAATGTACAAGCAAATTTTAGTAGGTCAAGAGTTGAAAGTTTTCACTTAGAATCTGCCTATAATTGTTGATAAACTGACCATTTCTTTGGATGCTTGGGTTGCCTTTTCTTGGGTATTGGGTGGAGAAAAGCCTCATGCAAAAGAAGCATACTCTAGGTTTTGCTTAAATGTGCAATTTTAAAGTTACTGTTTAGTTGAATTGGCAAGTTACATCCCAGAGCTGATCTTCACTTCCTCTTAGTTTTGTGGGAGGGTAAAAATCATGTTCCTCTGATATTTGAAACAATTGTACCTCATGCTGTAGTTTTGCAATTTTGAACATGAAGAAAGGCTGATGAATGGCATGGAATCTTACAGCTTTGTGCCGTGGAAAGTTGTGTTTGAAACAATTTTTGACTCTCAGGTGTTTGGTTGAAGTCTTTTCTGTTTAATAGATACCTCAAATGTTGATTTCATGGACTCCAACTACATTTTCCAAGATTGGCTTCTGAACCTTGCTGTGTTAGTGTAAGCCTACAGCAGTGCAGCCTCCAATCACCAAAGCTTATTGCTAGTTCTTTACTGTCTTTATGTAATAAATCTCCTGTTATGGGGGGGGTGGGGAACTTTAATATAAACTTAACAGCCATATCAGGGAAAGAATTCAAGTGTGTCCATACTGATGAATTCCACAAAGTTAATAATGAAAATACCTTTTTAGTTCCTTTGTATTTGAATTTGGAGTGTCTATTGTTCTGCTTGTCCTATGTACCTGTCTGTTTAATGATAAGAAGTTTTTACTTGAGCCCAGTGTCAGTGTGTCTTTCATCACGTGGGAAACCTTCAGTGTTTTTACCAGCATCCAATAAGGATTTAAACAGCTCTCCTTCCAGCAAGAAGACATATAACTGTTTATTTGAATGCTAATGTTCCTCAAGCCTTTGAAACTCCCATCCTTTTGGCTGCAATAGGACAGAGAGAGAGCAGGGTAACTGCCACCTCAGCAGAGGGCAAGTGATGGTAGAGCATGGTTGAATCCTGCTAGGTGGAGTGAGGAAAAAAAATTGTTGGGTGTCCTGTGAAACTGCTTTAACTGTTAAGCACTTGCATGTGAGGCAAGAGCACTTGTGGGTATCATCTTCAGATGCATATTCTGGGTGTGGATTGTGAGCAAGATGCTTGAAGACTTCAGGACTTGTCTGTAAAATTAATATGTCCTTTCTGTCTACCTCTAGGTAGTGAAGCTCAGGAAATAGATTTTGATTCTTGTTCTGCAGGTGTCCCCTGCATACTCAATTTTCTGTCAGCAGTATCAAATCTGGGGTCCTGTGTTCTATTCTGGGTCTGAGGAGAGCAGGAGCCTGTAGTTAGACACCTTGGCTACTAAGTTACTTTCTTGATTTTTGCCTTAGCAAAAACACATAAGGCAATATAATAGGTCAGAAAATATGCAAAGTTAATTTTTAAAATAAAATGCTGACCCAAATTGACCCAAAGGGATATACCATAACATATGATGTCAGGTCAGATATAAAAGCTAAGGAAGCAGGGGGTATTTGTTATTTACATTGTTTTCCAGAGCAAATGCTACATGTGCTGAAGCCCTGCTTCCTGGGAAGTGGCTAGACATAACTTACTGACGAGAAATAGAGAATAATTTTTTTTTTTGTCTTTGCTTGTGCATGTGCAAACTTTTGCTTTAGTAAACTGCTTAACCTAAACCTATGAGTTGTTTTCTATCTTATTTTGTCTCCCCTGTCCAGCTTGGAAGGGGAGTGACAGAGTGGCTTAGTGGGTGCCTGGTGTCTAGCTGAGGTCAGCCCACCACAGTCCTTTTTGGCACCCAATTGATATATTTATGTATATATTTGTATATTTTTATATATTGCATGCTGTAGTAATAGTAGCTACCAAGTACAAGCTACTGTGTGGGACACAGAGTTTGTCAACTGCACTGCTTATCTTTTGCTGAGTTTGGTAACATGTTAATACAAGCAATGGTTCTGTGCTTTGTCCTCATGAGGACGGCCTTGTTATGCTGTAGGAGCTATCTTCTGTGGACGATGAGGGAATACACCTTTCTTTGCCTGCCCAAGATTGATGTGAGTGGTTTTATAATGCAGACTGCTGTGGTCCGTGTTCACCCTTATTTGAGCTGCTTATTACTATTAATTAATATGGTTAACGTATCATGTGGTTTGTGGAATGTGGTGTCATTCTGGTGTAAGAGAAAACACTTCAGGTGAGGAGCTATTGAAATCTGCCCTGAGCTGTCCAGTTCCTGGGTGGCAGGGTGCATGGAAGGATTTGGGCAGGTTTTTAAGGCAGTTATCACCTGCCATTGCCTGGGATTTTAGACCTGAACAGGTAAACAACCCAAAGAAACTGACCTATCAACTAACAGAAGTGTGCCTTGCCTACCCCAATGAAAACCAGAAGCTTCTCTCCCTGTACTGGGGCTTGATCTGTGCCTACCGAGCCACTGTTCAGTACTCTCAAAGGATTGTAGTTGAGGCAGGAATCCAAACTGCATTTGAGGACACTATGCCTGAGACAGGGACTCAAACCCCAGCAACTACAGTAATTGCACCAGTAGTGAAAAAGAAATAAGGATAAGGAGAGCTACAGGTCCATATCATCAATTATAAAGGGTGAAGAAGGAGAATCAGCAAAGGAGGGGTAAGATCAAGAAGCTACTCCTTCAACATAGAAATTAAAAGGAGTGAGGAAAATCAAACAGGAAACCAAAGTTACTTGGTCCCTTACTGTCCTCGTTTGAGAGACAGGTGTCTGCTAAGGAAGGTAGGAGCCTCCCTTAGAATGCAAAATGTAAAAACTTTTCCCTCCAAATTATTATAAATTTGAAATCAAGGGGCTCTCAGGCAGAGATATGAGGATAGGAATAACAATTCTTTACTAATATGAAAAACAAAACTAACAAATAACAAAAACTATGGCATAAAACCACAAACAGAACCAGACACCCAGCACCAGCCTGCTCGGCCTCAGGCACTTTTCCCCTCAGTGCAGTTCCAGTCACAGTCGGCAGGGGCGCTGGTGGCTCACTGTGGGCAGGGCGGGTGCGATGATTCCCCCGCGGCTGCAGGGGGCGCTCTGGCGCGAGCCCAGGTAACACGAGGTGATGGCGGCTGTGCCCAGGGCAGGGAGGGGTAGAGGAAAGGCTTTTCTTCATAAGCCCTTGGGGCAGCCGATGTCGGTGCCGCGGCAGGATCCCCGGGAACAGCGAGATGGGACAGCAGGAAGTCCTGGCAGGTGGGGGCTGTGAGGATGCGGCGAGCTGGGACAGCAGAAGGCCCCGGCAGACAGGGGCTTGAGGCTACAATGTAGCAAAGTCTCAGAGCAGGGCCGGACAAGCTGAGAAGGACCAGGCAGCCCCTCGGCAGGGCAGGGGGAGGGAGAAAACTCACAGTAGAAAGAAAAGCAGGTCCATGCTAGCGGTGTGCCGGTGGTGAGTCCTCTCAGTAAGCAGCAGCTCTGACCGGTCTGCTCCGAAATCCCCCAGAGAGCGAGAGAGTGACAGCTGCCCCGCGTTGCCTTTTTACCAGCCCAAATCTCGCTTTATCTCTTCCCCCTGAGAAGAAGCTTGCCCCTCTCTGGCTTGGCTACCTTCTTTTGTTTTCTTAAGTACCCAACCATTAGTTACTTAGCAACTTATGGGAGAAAAAAAATTCCTTAAGAAAAACAAAGGGAAGAAATCCAAGCCCCAACACTGACCTATTCAGAACTTCGATACTTGTAAAAAGATTACAGCTGCCAGCCAGGTGATCGGATTTCTGCCTGGCTGCTTTGATGCTGGGATAATAGGGCCAACAGTCAGCAGTTAGAAGGTCATGAAGCCCAACAGCTGGGATCCCTTGCTAAAGATCGGGAAATTGAAAGAGGAAATGGAAAGGAATGAGCAATTTGCAGCCTTTGGAAATGGCTTCTCTCAAGCGTGAGGGCAAGATATCCATTTAAGGGAGATCTTGTGAACTCCCCAAGGAAGTGGACCACTGCAGATGAAGGTATCCAGTACTTGAGAGAATTAGCAGTGCTGGAAGTTGTCTACAGTGATCTAAAAAATAGTGTCCCCTAAAGATCCAGAGGATGTCTCTTGCTCAATGGCCCTTTGGAGGATGGTGGCTCAAAGTTCCCCTGCATCATGTTCCAGGAGCTTGGTAGCAATGTATTACCTGAAAATGGATATGCTAGCTGTAGAGATGGAGCCAGGAAGACACTGACACTTAGAAGAAACTCTGGGTACTTTCCACATCCCTACAGGCCAGCATCTCAGCTTTTAGGGGCAGCAGAAGAGATCAGTTCTCTCCTGCTCCAGTCAGAGGGAAGCCCCAAGCGCAGGCTACATAACGAACTCTGGTTCTTTCTGCATCACCAGAGGGAGGGCATGAGAAAGTAGGATGGTGAACCCACCTCTAAGCTGGAAGCCCGTGTCAGTGAACTGAGAGGGAAGACGCCTGTTAAGAAGGGGCCGCCCAAGAAGGCTGTTGGTGTAGTTGCTGCAGAGAGACCAGAAGACAATCAGCGATCTCCCAGACACAACTGAATTCACTTCCTTTGACCCTGGTGAGGGGACATATGGTGTGGCATTGCAAAGGTCAGACATGGAGTACTCTGACCAGGAACAGGAATAGAGGGTCCCTGCCTTCAGCCAGGATTAGGAAAGGGACGACCAGGTATACTGGACTGTGTGGATTCGATGGCCTGACACATCAGATCCATAGAAGTACAAAGCTTTAGTAGATATCAGGGACAGTGTACACTGATGCCATCAGGGTACAGGGGCACAGAACCCATCTGGATCTCTGGAGTGACAGGGGGATGCCAAGAATTGTGTGTATTGGAGGCTGAGGTGTGCTTAACAGGGGATGGATGGCAAAAGCATCCCATTGTGACTGGCCCAGAGGCCCCTTGTATCCTTGGCATTGACTTCCTCAGGAGAGGGTACTTTAAGGGTCCAAAAGGATACCAATGGGCCTTTGGTGTAGCTGCAGTGAATACAGAGAAGATGAAACAGTTATCCACCCTGCCTGGCCTCTCAGAAGATCTCTTCATTGTAGGATTGCTGCAGGTGGAAGACCAGCAGGAGCCAATTGCTACCAGGACAGTGCACTGGCGGCAATACTGAACAAACTGAGACTCCCTGGGTCGCATCCCTGAGCTGATTGATCAACTGGAGAGCCAAGGAGTGATCAGCAAGACTCACTTGCCTTTTAATAGTCCATATGGCCAGTGCCAAAGTCTGATGCAGGGTAGAGGTTAACAGTAGGCTATTGTGGCCTAAATGAAGTAATGCCACCACTGAGTGCTGCTGTAAGAGACAGAGTTCATATTTGAACTGGAGTCAAAGGCAGCCAGGCGGTGTGCTACAATTGACATTGTCAATGCATTTTTCTCAATTCCTTGGGAAGCAGAGTGCAGGCCACAGTTTACTTTCATTTGTAGAGGTGTCCAATACACATGGAATCGACTGCCCCAAGGGTGGAAGCACAGCTCTGCTATTTGTCATGGATTGATCCAAACTGTACTGGAAAGAAGTGATGCCCCTGAACATCTACAATATATTGATAATGACATTTTATTCCCTTTCTCATACAATTCTTCTGCCTTATTGCTCCACACAATAATTCAGATTCTAAGGAAAACTGAGTTTGCCAACCAGAAAAGTAAGGTCAAGAGGCCATGGTAATAAAATGGCAGGGTGGATGCTGTGATGTGCCTACAGAGATGGTTAACAAAATTGCAACTGTCTCCACCAGCAAACAAGAAGGAAACAAAAGCTCTTTCTAGGCCTCGTGGAGTTCGGGAGAATGCATGTTCTAGGTTATAAGCAGCTTGTGGACCACCTCTATTGAATGACCTGAAAGAAGAACCAGTTCAAGTGGAGTCTTGAGAAACAAAAGGTCTTTCAATAGAAAGGAGAAAGAGAAAGAAGGGGGGGGGGGGGGAGAAAAAGGACAGAGAGAGAGAGAAAGGGAAAGAACAGAGAGAGAGATGGATAGGACAGAGAGAGAGAAATGACTGAAAGAGATAGGGGGACAGAGAAAGGACAGAGAGAAAAGGGACAGGGAGGGAAAGGACAGAGAGAAAGAGAAATAGGATAGAGAGAGAGAAGGGACAATGAAAGAGAGGCAAAGGACTGAGAGAGAGGGGGAAAGGACAGAGAGAGGGAAAAGAGAGATGGAAAGGACACAGAGAAGGGACAGATGGAGAGAGGAAAATAACAGGG